>JANAVB010040218.1:13384065-13637990 GCA_029216955.1 Iris pallida | reverse complement strand
TAATGGGTTTAAAACCCGATAGCACGAATCTAAAACCCGCTAACCCTTAGTCTTTGTGTCCTGACGTTAAGGACACAAAGACACACGAGTCTCGTGTCGCGTTATGCATGACACGTACGACCCAAGTCAGCGTGTCCTGACTTACCATCATGTTGCTCGTGTCCTGGCGGTCACATAGGTGAGTAAGAGACACAGATGAGACACGAAACAGAACTGACACGTATGTGTCCAAGTCGAGCGGGCTGTTGATGCAGCGACAGGGCGGAGGAGGCGTCGTCGGGTGGCGCTTGGGTGGCGCTGCACTCGTCTCGACGAGACGCGTCGAGTGGTGGTGGTCGCAAGCGTCGACGTCGGCTGTGGAGGTGCGCTGTGGGTCGCCGGAGTTAGGGTTAGGGTTAGGGTTTGTGTTCTCGTCGGGGAAAGGGTTTAGGTGGTCGGGAAATTAGTCTAGGGTTAGGGTTTCGGGGTCGGGGAGTACTTATAGAGGGGGTAGGTCGGTCGAAATGGGCTAGGTCGGCCGGAAAAGGCAGAGAAACGGTCGTCGGTCGTCGGGACAGCTGGCCAGTTGTCGGGGGCAGGTGATGAAGGTTTTACAGAGAAAGTTCCCCAATTTTTGGGTTTTGCAAAAATACCCCTAAGCCTAACAGTTGCAAATTATTATTTGCAGATCACAATTAAAATAATTCACTAATTTGCAAACTGATATAATAACAATTAAAACTATTACAAAGTGATATTAAATAATTCAAATAATTACAACATGATATATTTTGACTTAAAAATTATTTTAAAAAATCATTTAAAAATTCTAAAAAAATTTCTAGCAATTATATTAATCTATTTTAAATATATAAAGGCTATTTAATATTATGAAAATATTATTTTGAAATCCTAGCATGCAGTCAATCTATGGCCTAAATCCGATCTCATGTCCACAGGCATTATAATCAATGAAATAACTACAAGAGAGATAATCATATAAAAAGCAGGAAATACTCATATGATAATCAGAGAGTCTACAATACAGGATAATAATGTAGGTGAGTATACCTTCCCACAGTTCCTAGCATAGTCGGGAACTGAAGCACATCCTCCAAGTCGAGTCTGGAAGATCCACAGGGTCAGTCACAGGCAATCTGGGAACAATCCAGGGTTGGTCAGGCCAACCGTAGCAAGTACCAGAAAGGAAGGCTCAAGGACGGGCGAAAAAAACCAACATGATATGATATATATCAGAAATAACACGTATGAACAGCAGTAATAAGGGTAAAGGATCGTGCGGTACCAACGCACGATTACAGAATATAAGGCAGCAATCCAACTACTAATACGTAAGTAACCAACAATCATCACAGTCATCCTAACATCCACTAATGCTTGCATCGCCAACTGGAACTCGTAGTCTGTCATCGGAACAGTAACTCACCCCTACATCAAACAAGATCAAAGGAATAAATTACCGCACCGGGACAGCGTTACGTGCCAGCCAGCTTATCAAGCAACAAGCCATACAATTTAGGTGAATAAGCGGCCACTCAAATGTCTACGGCTGTCTATGTGGAGGTTGGGTTATCCCAACAATGCAATATAGGAATCCTCAGATCGTGCCGTCCCAGCAGGGCTAGCGGGGCCAAGTATATCAAGACTAGATGAGCGTCGGTCCCTTGCAAGACCACCGGGCTCTACATGTCACCACCGGTCCCTCGTAAGGCCACCGTGCCGAGCATGCATGTATATAATGTATAGTACATAAAGTAGCCGGATATTGCCATCCACCAGTACGAATGGTAACAATATCCGTGGCGGCCAGCCTGCAGGTCATGACTAATGTCTGGGATAAGGCTGGTAATGCACGATCTCGGGATTCCGTTCCCTCCCAATGCTTCTACCAGTTTAAGTTGCCTAGATTAACCATACATTTATCCGGAATCATATGCCGTGATCACATGATCATCCTCCTAGATGTCGTACCTCAGTACGAGAATGCTAAGTAAGAATCAACCTCGACACCTATAGTCCCAGTTATGATCCATCCTTAGTGTTATGCAATAAGCAAGCAAGCAATCCTAACCACGCTAAGACTATAGGCCAACTACTAGATACCCGTACAAGTAATTATATAATATAGCTAGAATATCAAGATGGCATCGCAATGCCATATAATCATGGAAGTAGCACCTCAAAGTGCCAGTAGATAAGGGGCACCGCAGTGCAAGGTCAGGGCCAGTACCTCAAAGGGTAACTGGACTTATAGCACGGATACAAGTAGTCAGGTCTGGGACAAGGACAAATCTGTCAGTCACAAGAAGTCATCTGCCCACATCGTGGCATAGATATCAGGTCAAGTACAAGATCAGAACCTCTACTATAATAACATCTCAAGCATATATGGGAGCCTAGAGCTCCAATCATCTAGTCGGTCTACCCACCAGATCAATCTATCAAGAGTCACCCCTTTACGATGGAATCAATATCATGTCAGGAAGGTCAATAACCAAATACCAAGTTAATCACTACAAGCAATGCTAGGCCCTCTGGCTCACAAGAATCCTCCAAGTTAATGATCACAAGCCACTAGAAAACGAGCCCCTCAACTACCAAGACATAGCAATCAAACCAGATTTTGGGCGTTTGGAAAGTCGAGTAAAAATCATATAATAATCTCCTCGATATTCTCCTCGTTCCGCGAAGCACTCGAACAATTAATCAAAATCCAGGATCCAACATATCTGATCAAAATTGAACAACATCTAAAGGAATCGACATCACTATCCAAGTATCCACGTGAGTCTACCAACTGAACATCCCGAGATCATACTTCATATATTACTCAATCCTCATACATATCCAAGGTCACAATCCCGATACATAGGACAACTGCCAGCCCTATCTGGCTATACTAGGACAACTCCTAAAATGAATAATCAGGGGACAAGAATATAATTAAATGCCACCGAAAAAGTGGCAAGGATTGCGTGAACCACTCTGGAGCAGATCCACAACCCTTAAACCAAACAAGGACCAGGGTTGCAGACCGTCTCCCGAGTAGAACCGCTCTCCTTACGCTATCCGACGGAAAAGACAGGTCAAGACGCTAGGCGACTAATCTAGTCGGGAGTCTACCTACCAGGCAATGGGATCAGGTAAACTATGCCAAGGTGAACATGCACGAGCCCAGTCCAGCAAACCGAAGGAATGGTTCTGCCTAATCCTTCGAACCAAATTCCCAACTGAGAATTCTGGAAAAATTTGGCAGAGACTCCTTTGTAATCTGGATGGGAGCACCCTACGAATTGGGGCTAAAACCACTCGGCGCAACCCGCCGCAGAATCGTAGAATCACAGGCTGAGAACACTAAGTCTCAGCTACCAGTAGCACTACGATGCGTACTGGGAACAAATCGATAGCCGAGAACACTAAGTCTTGGCCTCCAGCAGTACTACGATGCGTACTGGAAACCAATCGAACCCGAGACCACTAAGTCCCGGTCTCCAGCCGCACTACAATGCGTACTGGGCGCCAAGCCAACACATATAACAAGAAATCGTCTCGCAGAGCGCACCAAGACCTACAGTCATGTCCAAGCCACAAACACAGTCACAGAAACAGTTAGCCAAGCCGTTACCCGACCGCGAGTCGGACACGGGTGTCACGACCCGCTCCCGAATAATCGAACACGAGTCGGACACGCCCAGCCTTCATCGTTAGACACGACAAAGTAAGCTGTACCAAACTAGGGAAATCTAACCAGATAATCATAAATGTATATAATCACAGCATCTAAGAACGTATCCCAAAATGATCACCATAATCCACAATTCTATGTATATAAAAGCATGAGCCATCAAGAGTGAAATGTACTATGAATTCTAAATCAATATCTAAAAAGTAAGGCTAACAGTCTAAACCTGAAACATCAAGCTAAGTCATGACTCATCCTGCTCAGCTAAGATCCCGGGCTCTGGCCCATAAGGTAGAATGGTATCCTGCAAGTATACCTACAACTTATCCAGTCAGGAGCGGAGCAAAGTACAGTTCTAGGTAATAAAACATGAACATGATATGAAATGTGTACAGGGATACATGAAAAGATATACAGGAATGAACAGGAAAGTACAAGAAAGTAATACAGAAAAGGAGTACAGGATCTATAGTACAAGAATATAAAGTACAGGAACATGTAAAGTACAGGAATGAAACTATAATCCTGAAGTACCAGACATGATAATTGCACAATATCGAAATACATCTAGTCCATGTGACAGGCTGGGGTAAGAACATGCACAGGAGTACATGAATATGGTACGACTTAGGACCCGCGTGCACAGTGCGAGGCCTAAGCTAGGCACAGGAATATATAGTAACCGAGATTGGTCACATGGCTAGTGTATTTCCCCACTCGACACTAATAAGTACAAGAGCAAGGGTACAGGAATACAGGAGTACATGAATATCATGCCATGACGTGTCACAAGAAAGGGTACAAGAATGTAAATGTACAAAACCGTAGAAAAGTACTTGCCTGGCTCCGGAAAGTACGAGTGAACAATAGAAGCTGGATATCCTCCTGGTTTATATTGGTACAAGTTGGTTAATAACTAAACAAGCTCTAAATTGGTATTTTGTAGTTCTACTATCAATATTGATTAAACCAATTATTAACTACTCAGTAATAAACTTCCTTACACTATTCTTAAAACCCTTATTAGAAAATAAGATTAGCTAGGTTCTCTAGTTCTTAATTTCCAAGACAAAACTTATATATATACACTCAAGTTTATTGGTGAAATTCTAACATGATTTCTCAGGTTGACACTCACCTAATAGGCTGGATTTCAATCATGGTTAACCCTCTTAGATACCAATCATATGCAGGTTCAGTTAAATACCAAATTGTTCATCTCAGGTTACACTGAGTATGTATCTCAGGCTCACTGAGACTGCATCCCATGTTCAACTGGTAAGACCAACTGCCCACAGGTGCTACAACAAAAAGGAAATGAAGTTTGAAAACAAGAGTTGGCTCAAGTTAAGCTTGCCATGGGACTGTAGAACAAAGTCTAACTATCTGTTAAAAATCAGACTAATCCCTTGGCTGAAAACAGTAGGGTATCTTACAGCTATTGAAGCAGCACTAAAATAAATTCAGTTCATGAAGTTGAACTCCTATAGAGCTTGTGCAAACTCAGTGCAAAGGAGCCTAATACAAATTCATGCCAACAGATTTATTCAATGATATACAGGTTACTTAATATACGACTATGCTTATCCAATTCATTAACTGGACTCAAAGAGCCAGGGGGTATACCTATACATGATCTACACTATTCTAGAAAGGAACAATATGAAACCTTACTCTTAACATTACTGAATCCTGCCCACCCCATACTCCCAGCTGAACCCCTTTCTCAATCAATCAAAAACTCATTGAATTGGACAAAACAACTATCAATAGGGCCTTCCTATTAGCAATAACCAACCCTGCCTATAATCCCAGTAATTTCTCTCTCAATCCTGAATCAATTTGTTCTTCAATGTAGCAGAACTTGCCACAGTCTTCCAACAATAATTAAGAAGTGCTTCATGATTTGTGATATCAGAAAACATGGTATAGCCTAAGAATGTTCATGAAGGTAAAAGTAAGCATGACAATTTAACATTTGGTTCAAGCCTTCCCAACAAGAATACTTATACTAGAACAACAGTTCTCACAAGCATACATTAAATCCACACATCACCAATATTACAAATAAAATTTTAATGAACTGAAACTCCCCCCCCCAGCTTCCTGGTTCACTTGTATCAATCGGCCAACTAAATAAAAATTAAAATACAGCAGCAAACATCAATAGGTCCACCATTCCTCAACAATTCGATCAACCTGGTTCATGTTCGTATCCACCCCGACACAAGGTCAGCACTCGACGGTCACGAACTATCATTGGACACGGCTCAAACGTGCATCATCGGTCAGACACGAACACAGCAACAACTAAGGATACGAACTACAGGACACGGACTAACAGTTGGACTAAAATTCGATCACGGCCAATCTATAACCCTTACTCCCAGCTTCCTGCCCAGACATTCTATTCAAAACTAACAACAAGATCGAATTATCAAAAATTTGTAGATCAATACCTGAGAAGAGTTTTGAGACTGATTTCGAGAATGACGACACAATAGTCGAGTCCGATATGTCCTTACTCAATCCAAACTTGAAATAGAACCTAGTTTGGACAATTCACACGAGTAATTAAGACGTAGATCGGATCAAAAGAAGAACAAATCAGGTGAGTACGTACAAAACTAAGAATCCTGACCTGATCTTGAGCTATCGGTTGCCGAAACCGCATCAATCGTCGGAGAAGACGATCGGACCAATTCGACAGCCTATCCCGATCAATTCTCCTAACCTAGATTTCAGATCGGAGATCAGGGATTAAGAAATCAGAGGAAAGAATAGCAGATCGTCAAGAAAAGGGGACTCGAGTAGAAACTCACCGAGCTTCGATCGCCTAGATTGGAAGGAGCTCGATCACACGAAGGAGATCGCCGCGTCGCTCAGGGATGGCTGCCGTCGTCGAGTGGCGCATCGACGGAGGTTCGCTCAGTCACCGACGGTGAGGATCGCCATCCACGGGAAAGGACCCCGCCGCCACTACCAAAATAAGTCATAATAGCGACGAAATTAGCGACTCCAGATAAATACGTCGCTAAGTTTTGTGCTTTTAGCGATGTTTTATATATACGTCGCTGAACGTCACTATCAGCGACGTTTGAGCGACAGTTAGTGACACCATTTATGTTTTGGACAACTGATGTCGCATACTAGTCGTAAAATGTCGCTGTTTTTTTTATTCAGCGACGTTTAGCGACGCCACTTTTATGACGTCGCCAGGTTTTAATAAATAGCGACGGTTAGCGACGTCTTTAAATGACGTCGCTAAAACATTTCATATAGGGTTCTGGCCCGATCGATTTTTTATTTTTTTACCCAAACTTTTCTAATCTCTCGCTCGCGGCGACCCTCTGCCCGACGACCCCATTCCTCCGACGAGTCACTCCCTCCGACGACCACCCGACCAGTCTCCTCCGCCGCTGCTCCAGCCCCGGCGACCCCGACCCAACCCCAATGCTGTGTCGGTAAACCCTAACCCTATCTCCCTTTTTATGATGCAACACAGACACGACCAGACACGACCAGACCTAACCCTTTGACACTTTGATACTTTGACACTTTGACTTATGTCAGAGCTAATCGTCGAGCTTGGGTCCCCATGGACCTATGCATCAATTGGGGGTTCAAATACCAGAGCTCATGTCTAGGGCTGCAAATGAGCCAAGCCGTTTGCGAGCTGCTCGAAGCTCGGCTCGATAAAAGCTCGTTTGAGCTCGATTCGTTTAGTAAACAAGCCGAGCTCAAGCTTCGTTTTTGAGCTCGTTTAATAAATGAGCCAAGCTTAAGCTTAGAAGTACTCGGCTCGTTCGAGCTCGCAAGCTGACTCGTTTATGAGCTTGCGAGCTGGGTCGTTTAGAAGCTCGTTTAGGAGCTTGTTTAGAAGCTCGTTTGTTTGTTGAATTCTAATTTTATGTATGTTTGTATAATGATATGGTTGTGTACTTTATATATTTATATGTCCTTAATAATTGATATGAATGAACTTTTTTAATTAAATTTTTATAAATAAATTGTTGAATTACAGGTACTTGAATTCAAGCGTAACTAGGTTGAAATCGAGCTCATTAAGCTTGAAATAAAGGTGAACAAGCTTGAAATCAAGCTTAATGAGCTTGATATGAGCTTATCGAGCATGTTTATCAAGCTTGAATCAAGCTTGCTTATCAAGCCAAGCTCGAGCTCAAACCAAGCCAAGATCAAGCTTAATATAAACAAGCTCAAGCTCTAAAATAAAAAATTTATCAAGCTTGAGCTCGA
Organism: Iris pallida; assembly: GCA_029216955.1. Classification (NCBI taxonomy): domain Eukaryota; kingdom Viridiplantae; phylum Streptophyta; class Magnoliopsida; order Asparagales; family Iridaceae; genus Iris; species Iris pallida. Next base: position 13,630,051 of record JANAVB010040218.1, on the reverse strand, counting down.
GCTCGAGCTCGAACTCGATTAATTCTTGTCAAGCCAAGCTCAAGCTTACAAAAGCTTGGCTCGGCTTGGCTCGTTTGCAGCCCTACTCATATCCCTAGCTAAGGTATTGTTACAAGTGTAAGGTTCAGGTGTTAAGTAATTATTCAGTCCCTTAAATAGCATCCATCACATGTTCATTACTACTATGAAGTCCACTCCTATGGTTGTAACAATTTCCATTGATGTTAGTATCAGTCGAAGGAAGAGGAATGGCTCAGGTTAGAAGTGGATATTGGTTTAGCCCGGGTCCTGTACTGCCTATGAGGATAGTCCCTGTCACAATTGGGTATCAATCCACTTACATGAATCTGTCCTGCATACCATAGAGCATATCATGTTTCAGTCCACCCTAGGTATGTGTTCAGCCCACATGTGCCTATTGCATTACTTGTCCATCTTGTTGTATAACACACTGCATATCATGTTTCAGTCCACCCTAGGTATGTGTTCAACCCACATAACCATGTTGCAGTCCATCTCATTAGAGTTCAGTCCATGGGTACACATGAACAGGTAGGTGGAATACAGAACATGTACATTTATGTATAACATTTAACATTATCAGTTGTAATTAGGAACGATTTGCATATTAAGAAGTTTTTCCTTCTACAAACTACCCAGTTGACAAGGTGGTAACCCTGCCAATTTCCCTCCAATTTGCACATTATGACTTATGTCAAGCTCGAAATGACCTAACCAAGTTTGGCAAGGTATTGACCCAGTTGTCCTAGTGTGACCTAGAAATGACTTGGAGACCTAGAATTGACCTAGTATATCATTTTTATGATTCCAAAACACCAATTGACATTAATATTCTATATTTAGGTCTTCGAGGTACCGTATCGGATATTGTTGATATTTTACACTACCAAAATAAGTCAAATCAACGACAAAATAAGTCAATCCTAGAGTGTATAGAGTGAGCCTCCCTACTTCCTTCCTTCTCATTCGGGTCATTCAGTCGACTATTCCGCATCATAGGATATCTACCTCAACCTCACCCTAGAGAAGTGTGGAAATATTAATGTTAACCAAGGTTCACAGTAAAGAGAGGGAAAGAAACTACATAGGATACATCATATCTATTACCACTTGTTGTATCATGATTACTTTTACAAGTGTTTAAACGATGTGCATATGTATCTATCTTACAGAATTATCCTCAAATGGATATGGAGTTGAATTACTATCTGCAGAATCGTTCGTGGATGTACAACCGTCATCCTGATGACATGTACGGTATACAGGATGAGTTCATAGAGGGTGTACACCAGTTCCTGTAGTTTGCCAAGGCATTCCCTCAGTACATGGACGGTACCAAAATTAAGTGTCCGTGTGTGAGATGTCGCAACTTGAAATATCATCCAGAAGTGGATGTCACGTATCATTTATACTCGAAGGGTTTTACGCCGAATTACTATCAGTGGAGCGAGCACGGAGAACTTGTGCCTTTAGCATCGGAGTACGAGCCTTATGTGGATGTCCACAACAACGCTCCTTACGACGATGGGTTGGTGAACATGGTTTTTGACGCGGCCGGAGAACATGGTTTTTGATGCTCCTTACGACTATTTGTGAAGCCTATATTCTCGAGGAGATTACAAATTTCTGCTCCTCCTATTTCAAACCTCATGTTGCTACGAATAGAACGAGGGCTCCGAGAAACGACGACGAATATCAAGAATTTAATGATGGAATACTAAAAGTATTCAATGCGTCCGGAAAGCCTTCGGAGAAAATGAAGAAGAGATATTTGAATGACGAAGAGCTAAGGGCTGCTCAGTTGTATGTATTACTCAATTGCGACGAGGATGAAGTGGAGAAGCTAGAGGGGTAAGTAACTCAGGATGATGAGTTTACGTCATCTCAATGTAATAGTATAAGCTAATATTATTGTACTAATCGACTGTTGCTTCGTTGTTTTCCAGCACATATAATGATGAGTTGAGGCTGGTTAGACCCTACCTAACAGACGAAGCATTAGAACAAGAAATGAGACGTCATTTTCCTTCTTGGTTGAGCGAATATGTAAGTAGCTCGGTAATTACTGGCCTCTTCTAATGCAACTGCGCAATAAATAACTTATTATCGCTTATTTGATATTCAGGTCGATCGTCTAATTTCACCCGAGATTGAATTAATTAGAACTCTTGCCAAGGGACCAATTACTTTTGTTAAAATATGGCCAAGTTACTGTGTCAATGGCTTTCGGTTCAAGTCGACAAATACTCCGATCAGAGACAGCTTCCTGGATCTTGATTCCACGAAAAATAGTTGTTTGTGTATCAAGTCTTCGAACTACAAAGACGTCGATCCAGGAAATGATTTCTTTGGCATCTTGCGAGAGATTGTGAAGTTGTCATATAATAATGGCAGAGAACCTGCAAAGATCGTGTTGTTCAAGTATGAATGGTTCGATTCGATTGAAAATCAAGGTTGAAAAATTGACAAGCATGGTCTTGTGGATATAAACTACAAGCGTAGATATCAAGGCTACGAACCGTTTGTCCTAGCAACTCAGGCTCAGCTCATGTACTTCACAGCTTATCCGAGACGGGGAGCAACGAAGTCTGACTGGTGGGCAGTATGCAAGACTAAAGCTAGAGATACTTTTGATGTTGACAAAAAAGCTTACCAGGAGGACGAGCTACCTCTTGTAACCAATATTGTCGATGTGGACTCCACGGAAGTTACGTATTACACGACACATAATGTAGAAGATGTAGAATGATCCGAAGAGGAAGACGAAGCCGACGAAGACGAAGATGAAAGTGAAGATGAGGAAGAAGAGGAAGATGAGGTCGAGGAAGACGAACAAGATGATTATTCTGAAGATGATTGAGAGAGATATACTTATCTGAACTTAGATGTTTCTTCTAGAATATATTATCTGCACTTAGATGTTTATTGTAGAATGTATCATCATATGTTGTCTTGGTTATTATCTTATCTTTATTGTACTTTCATATTTCTAGTCTCTATTATTTGTTGTACTTTCGTATTTCTAGTCTCTATTATTTGTTGTATTATCATATGCTGTTATCAGGTATGGCAGGTCGTCGCGGAGCATTCCGAGGGGGACGACGAGGTCATGATCCTCCGGTACTTCCTACAGGTACTGCTAGAGGACGGAGTTTTCCTTCGGTACCTCCTACTGGTACCGGCTCTGGATCCTCGTCGCCGATTACTTCTCCATATCGGACAGTAGCTGGGCCTGCTGGGACGACGTCACGTGGCATATCTCCTGGGATGAGTAGTTCCAGGCCTGTTGAGAGTGCTCGTCCGTCTAGCGTTCCTGCTGCTGATACGACGATGGAGACGGATGAGCAGATGGCGGAGGTTACGCCGACGGCCGAGACGGCGGCGCCGACGGCCGACCAGTATCATGCAGATGATGCGTGCGCACCTCCGGAGGAGATGAGGACGGAGATCTAGGCCGACGGTACAAAGTATGTATTTTGGTTTATAATTTTTTTCTGTTTTTATCATAAATTAACTTTTTTCATGAATATAATATGTTTGTATAGATATCGTCCCCCAGAGGTACAGAGACGTCTAGGCCACATGCTGAGGCATAATTATGGTGGTGCTTGGATTAACTACTCTGATGCTCCGGACGAAAGGAAGGCCTTCTGGTTTGCGCGCTTCAAGGTTAAAATATATTTGCTTTTAAGATGAATCATATAATTTTTGTATATTATATATAACTGATAAATATTTGGTTTACGCTCTTCTAGGATATGTTTTTCTATCCAGCGTACCGGGCCGAGCTTATCGAGGGGATGTTTCCTGCCGTCGCTGCCAAGCTGATCCGCGACGCTATTAATGATCAGAAGGATCGTGATCATGCCGAAAAGATCCAAGGTTGGATAACCCCTGATCAGTGGAATGCGATGAAGGCTCGATTCGACGAGCCAAGGTACAAGGAGAAGTCGGAGAAGGCCAAGGCGGCTAGGCAACATGCCTCGAAGTGGTACGGTGGATCGATTCCGATGACGGAACATTTCCGTCGTCTGGTATGTCTTTCTCTTTTAGAAATATTATTTTAATACAAAATCGATAAATTATTACTAAGATAATATATTTAATTACAGGTAAGGAAGGTCGGTAACGCCGACAGGTGACCGTCTTCCTGGCCACCCATCGTCGCGGTGGTGACCTTATTGACGAGAGGGCCGAGCAGACCTATGTAAGTATTACAATACGTTGGAGCGTGCTGGTCCAGAGCAGTCATAGAATGTTATCTATCATGGATTCATACCACCAGCGACTTACAGCGTTGGAGCGTGCTGGTCCTCCGGGTGCGCCTTCATCGTCATCGACTCCGCCGCCTCCACCGCCTTCTTCTTCGACACCGACTCCACCGACGTCACTGCCTGCTCCATCGGTATCGATTTCACTTGAGGAGTATGAGTTGTTCTTATCCCTTCGTCGCGGCGGTGCCCCTCCTGCACCAGATCCCTAGTAGTCCTAGTTAGGACTGTTTGTTTGTGTTTGTTTCATCCTATTCTATTTGTGACTTGGATATTTGTTGGTTGCCTATTCTATTTGTTGGTTGTGTGTAGACTTTGGTTATTTGGTTGTAGACTTTGTTATTTGGTGTATTTAGATGTTATTATTCATTTATGTTATTATTCGTTTTAATTGGATGTTAATGTGCTTCTGTGGTTTACGTTTACCGATGTTAAGTGTTCCACCGAAGGGGTCGGCGAACCCAGGGAGAAAAGAATATCTGTTATACTGTCTTTATGGTTATATTTTTAAACTGCAGGGAGAAAAGGACATTCTGTATTTTATTTTATTTTATTTTTTTCAGATTTATCGACGTTTACCGACGTCCACCGACGTACGTTTGCGTCGGTAAACGTCGGTAAATCTGAAAAATTTTCCAGGGTACCGACGTTTACCGACGTTCTTATAAGTCGGAGACCGTCGATAAGCGTCGCTACACGTCGGTAAAAATCCCAGGAATTATCGACATTTAGTGACATTTTAAACGACGATAAACGTCGGTAAATTTCCAGGATGTTACCGACGTGTAGCGCCTTTAAAAACGTCGCTGATACACCGACGATACGACGGTAGACGTCGGTAATATACCGACGTATTTATACGTCGGTAAACGTCGGTACTTGCGACGTTTGGCGACGTTTTAAAGATCGGCGACTTACGTTTCCGCGACAAGCCCAAAACGTCGGTAATTGCGTCGGTAAATATTTTTAGCGACGTAATTTGTCGTTTTAGCGACGACTTTGGGCGTCGCTAAAACGACTTATTTTGGTAGTGCGCCATCGTCGCTCAGGCGGTCGCCGGCAGGGTGAAGCGGTAGCTGTCGCTGTGGCTCGTCATGGAGGGGATGCTCGTACGGCGTCGTCGTCGAACTCGCTGGAGGAGGAGATCCCTCACCGTTGCTGTCGTCGGAGTCGTCGCTGCGCCGAGCTCTCGGGGAGAAGAGGAACTCAAGAGAAAATTAAACTGAATGAACAAAAAGTAGCTGAATGAAAATACTTCCATCCGCTGGCATTATAACACTCACCCTCATATTTTCGTTTTAATCCCTCCACTCTAGGAAATTTTTCACTTAGCCCCTCCCCCTTTTCCTTATTTCTAAATCGACCCCTCCACCCAAATGATTTTTTACAAAACCCCCCTCCCCCTTTTCATTTATTCCAGAACTTTAGAAAAAATCAGTTAGAAAGTTTGAAAAGAAATGGGGACCACTAAGTTTGTTACAACAAACTTTTAAATTTGAAAATTCAGCTAAAAATTTATTCCCTCCAAAATAGATCACCAAGATTTAAAAACTAATTTATTAATTAAAGCTAATAATAAAATTTTATAACTCTTAGAAATCAAATTTATTTATTATTTTTTTTAAAAAAAACTGAGAAGTGGAGTTACAACGGGGCATACGGGGACAATCCGTACAAGTGAGTCGTGCTCGTGTCCTCGGAGGTGTGGATGACCCATCCGAGTTGTCCGATACGGTCGTAAATCGGTATCGAACCAAGCTATCCTAAGTTATCATCATGGCAGTTCTATTAACAGCTACACTACTCATGGTTATACATTTACAATTACAACAAATTAAAATGCAATAAAATCCAGGAGAGAGGGCAAGAGCCGTCGATGAGCAAGGGATACTTGCCTAGGGGGATCGGCTAGGTAAGCAAGTCTTCGGCGATCGGGATCCAGGGTAGCACGTCCATCGAGATCCTCAGAACACACAATAAACAATCATTAGAATAAAATAATAAAATAATGACGAAAATTACGAAGAATGGCACGAGGCTATACCGTACGGGTTCCGCAAGCAGCACAGGGATCTGGCACGAAAATCGAGGCACGCAGATCGATACGGGCACGCAAACTGAGACGTACACGTATATCGAGACACGTACTAGAATCGAGATGACTCAAGGATCGAGATAAACAGGAGACAACGTGTACGTAAATCGAGACGTGCACGCAAATCGAGATGGCACAAGACCAATGCGGTACACAAATCGGCGCGAGCACGCTAACCGAGGCAACATAAGATACAATGTGACACGCAAATTGATACGGCATACAAATCGGTACGTGTACGTAAATCAAGAAAACACAAGATACAATATGACATGCAAATCGATACGGCACGCAAATCGGTGCGTACACATAAATCAAGGCGGTACGGGTCACGAGGTAGGTACAAAGGCCGAGACACGAAAATTGAGACGGCACACCAAATCGAGATGGCACGGTGCCCGAGGCAGCACGAGGCTCGAGGCGTCCCGCTGCCTAAGGCAGCACGTGGATCGGGGTGCACAAAAACTGGGATGCGTGAATCGAGATAGCACACGGACCGAGCAGCACACTGCTCGAAGCTGCACGTGCACCGAGGCACGCAGCCCGAGGAGCACGCAAACCGAGGCCAGCTCGCTCCTCGAGCAGCACAGGGCCCAGGGGCGTCTCGTCGCTCGAGCCGGCGCTGTCCCCGTGCGCGGCGGCTGCTCGCCGGAGGAAAGAGAAGAGGAAGGGGCGGAGGAGCTGAGGGAAGCTCGGCCAGGTACGGCGAGTCGACCGCCAGCGGATGAGACGGGAAGAGAGGGGGAGCGGTTACCAGGGAGGTGATGGCAGCAGCGCCCAAGTCACGGCGGCGCTGGAGGCAACCCGCGGGGGCGCGACGCCCTGGGCGGCCGGAGGAGATGGAAACGACGGCGACGGTGGTGGCCGCAGTGAGTGGCAGCGGACGCGACTCCGGAAAGAGGGAGCTCAGGGAGGAGGCGGCCATGGCGAAGGGGGCGGCTGCGGTGGAGATAGGGGCGGCCGCGGTGGTGGCAGGCGCCGGGAACAGCAAGAGAGGGAGAGATAGAGGTGGTGGCGGTGGGAAGTGACAGTGGTAGGTGATGGTGGCACAGGCGGCCATGGAGAGGAGGCCGAGAGGGAGGAGGAGGAGAGCTGAGAGCGAGTGAGAGAAAGAGAACTGAGAAAGTGGGGGGAGAGAGAGAGGAAAGGGAATTTGAGAGGGGGGTGTGCTGTTCGTGGGAGAGAGAGAGATGATTGTTTGATGTGAGGGGTGAGGGTGAGTGATGTGAGGGGTTAGGTAGGGGATTTAGATATTTTGGAGGGGGTAGATTTAGGATCAAAAAAATAATAGTAGCAATAATAAAAAATAGGAAAAATTTACCTCCAATAATTAATAATAAAATTTTAACAATACCCAATTTCAAAAATCCTCCAGATACACAAATACAATCAAATACTATTTTCAAAAATAGGGATTTGACATTGCCGGAGCAGACATGGCAAGTGGCTCCAGTGTCTACCCACTAGTCAGAGTCAGTCCCTACCGCATCAACTTGCACAATCATAGGAACAACGTCAGTGATTATAGATACCTTACTAGGCTCTCCTTGCTCTGATTGCTTGGTCTTTACTTTGTATTCATTTTTGAAGTGGCCCTTCTTGCCACACTTGAAACAAGTCAAATGAGACTTTGGCTTCTTTTGCTTGAACGAAGTTCCCTTGACTTTCAGATTTTCAGGGTCCTTCTTCTTGTTGTGGGAAGCCGCCTGCTTTCCCCTTGGTTCCTTGGTATGAACCAGATTGGTGTTAGCCAATTGCTTGGACAGTGCGTCCACTTTCAGTTGAGCCCGCATCTGGTCCTCAACATAAATTTCCTGCAAGAGATCTTCAAGGCTGATCTCAAGCTTCTTCATATGCATGTTTGCATAGAACTTGCTCCACCCAGCGGGGAGCTTCGAGACAATTCCTCCAAAAGCAAACTTATCGGGGAGGGGCATCGCCTCGTCTTCCAACTTCTGTCGCAGCTTCAGGAATTTCTTTACCTGCGGCAGCATGGACTTCTCGTCATCAAAGAGCCATTTGTGATATTTTTTAACCACAAATACCTTGCTCCTATTTTGTCTTCTTCGTATAGTTTTTCCAGAGACTCCCATATGTCTCTGGCAATAGTTCTCTTACTGTAGGATTCTGCTAGGGAATCCTCCATAGCATTCAGGATAAGCAGCCTGCAAATGCTATTCTTCCTTGTCCACTTGGCCTGAAGTTTAGTAGCCGCAGTGATTGTGGTAGCAGACCCAGTATCTGGAACAGTAGGTTCCTCTTCAAGAAGCACGTGATCAACGTCTCTGAGTTGAAGAGTGAGATAAACCTTCCTCTTCCAGACTTGATAATGCTCTCCATCAAACTTTTCTAACTTACAGGAGTCAGTATTGAGGAGTGAAGCATTAAAGTTTTTTATCGTAGCAATATTGCTTTGAGATTGTTAGTGCCGGGGCACAATTTTTCGATGGAAAAACTAAGAAGATGAAACAATTGTAAAAACAATGTTCCAACGCAAAACTTCTAGGAAGGTTGCGCAAGTATAACGAAGATCTAAGAAGATCTCGTTACAGCAACATATGATATTACGAGAATCTAAGAAGATTTCGTAATCCACAGCAGCGAAGAAGATGACAGGCGATAGATGGAAAAAACTCCTGCTGGGGTGAATGATCACCGTTGCTCAAAGCTATATTCGTCCCACACGAATAGCTTCCAGGAACCAACAAGTTCGTCGGAGAACTTTGGAACACTTCTGCTCTTCTGACTCCTCGGATCGTACACGGACTCCCGTGCAAAAGCAACGCTGGTGCAAAGCTTCTCTTCTCTCTCACAGCCTCTGTTTACTTGTGTTAAAAAACACTTGTAAACTTTTGTAACTTTCTGTATTTTCTCTGTGTCAATGCCTGTGAGAGAGAAGAGACATTTTATAGGCCCGAGTAGCAACTACCCGGTTAGCACAACATTCGTGACGTGGTAATAACCACTCCAAACGTGCAGTAACCGCTTAGATCATGCACAGACACGATCTGAAGCAAGTTGCACACCTCGTGCACCCCGTGCGCCTTGTACACTATGCACTGAACATGCACTGCACCACCTGTGCACCCTGCGCACCCTGTGCCACCCGCACAACTGAGCGTACACCTGTGTGCGCAACTGGGCACTCCACTGGGCGTGCACCTGGTCGCACAACCTGGGCCGCGCAACCTGACAGCGCACCTGGCCGTGCAACTAAGTGCAAAGTGCGCCAACAAAATGCCATATTACGCCTCATGAGCTCATGAGCCCATGAGCCCGAGTCCGAGTCCGAGTCCGAGTCGTTAAGTCCCTACGGGGCTTAGCTCCCATGAAAATAAATTTTCCAATAGCAAAAAGAATGAATGCTTTCAATTGTTTATTTAGCCTTTTTTTATTAGAAAAATAATACCACATGGCACACCCATGTGCACCTCCCCACCACATGTGCATATCTAAAATAGCATAGCTAATATATAGAGATACAACTCCTTTGGCCTAGCCGATGTGGGACTAAAATTCATAATAAAAAGGCCAAAAACCAACAATAACCTGTTCGGGAACTGCACGCAAGCCGCCACCGCTTTTTTACCCACCTCTGCCAGCAGTAAAAAATTTAGGAATAATTAGTATATGTATAGATTATAAGATTGTCTGACTTCGTACGTACTACATAAATAAAACTCTTCATATGTATTAGTCTGTTTGATATAATGATATTGTTATTGTAGTGCATCATTGTATGTTAACTCTGGGTCTTTTGATAGTGTCTGTGCTATCTGGTTTATGACATATTGACATATATACTGTGTCAGTTAAAAGCAGCGCGGCGACGACCGGGTAGTCAGGTTTAAATGACATTAACCCTTGGCTTTGGCCTATATATATAACCGCGGGCATGACCGCCGACCGACGTGGCGGCCGGCCATTGACCCTCTAGTCTGGGTCCCACTCAGACCAGGGGGCCAATGTCCGGCCGCCACGTCGGCCAGCGGTCATTCCCGCAGTTACAAACCGCGAGCAAAATATTATTTTCGACATATATGATTGTCTACTAATTAATGTATAGATAGAGAGAAATAATTAAGCATGTATAGGTAGGTAGTTAGAGAAAACATGCATATACGTACGTACTAACATGCATTAACATCTGAAAGATGATCCAAACATTTATAAGAAAACGGTCGAGGAACGAAGCTAAAAAACTAATTTAGAAAAGTTTATATATATATATATATATATATATATATATATATATATATATATATATATATATATATATATATATATATATATAAGAGATTTTATTCATTTGTTCAAAAAGTTACAACTGGACCTGTCCAAAAGAACAATGTCACGGATACAATCAGGTAGAGAACCATGGACAATAAGAGAATTCAGAGGATTATGGAGTAGAGCCTGTGAAGCAAGGTGATGTGCACATTGGTTTGCAGATCTGTGACTGTAGGAGAAGGAGATTCCCTCAACTGAGTCTACAATCTTCCTTGCATTCAGGATTGTGTGTCGAGCTAACCATATAGTAGGAGCCATCATGGATGATATGGCATCAACCAAAGCTTTGCAGTCCCCCTCAAAAATTGTATGAGTAAGTTGCTTCCTCTCAATTAGTGAAATAGCAAGATGAATTCCAAGTGCTTCGGCTTCAATGGGTGATCCTCCCTCCTAAGTCTTTGAGAAAGCACCCATGTAATGCCCCTCACCATCGCGAAGAATCACTGCAGCAGCCATCCTTCCATCAATGTAAGCTCCATCAAAATTGATTTTCAGGTTGTTGTCTGTAGGTGGAAGCCTGTGCTTAACTTGAATTGAATTGAGACGAGATTGCTCAGTGGAGGATTGATCTCGATTAGAAGCTTCATATTTAACTTGGAGAGAGGAAGATTCATGAAGAATTCCAGTGGATTTAATAGCCATATTGTTGAAAATAGCTTTGTTCCTAGTTTTCCAAATTGCCCACATTTGATAGAGACAAGATGTTATAACAGAGCGATCTCCCTCCTTGAGCAAGGTAGAGATAAGAATGTAGACAGTTGTATGGGATCGAATGTGTCTTGCAACTGAGGCATTTCCTTGCCAAGAAGTACCTGTAATAGGGCAATGAAGAAGAAAGTGGTCAGTAGTTTCATCACTTACCTTGCAGAGTGGACAGACAACTTCAATGTCATTGATCCGCCTATGGATGTTTGCTTTTGTGGGTAATGAATTTGTGAGTACTCGTCAAGCAAACAATAACACTTTGGGGCAAATGTTATTGAGCGACCAAAATTTCTTTCAATCAGCAAATCAAGAGATGTCAGATGTGGGAATAGTTCTGTAAAGAGTAGCATGAATGGCACGATAAGCTGATTTTGTTGTGAGGATACCATCATTAGTGTGTTTCCAGAAAATCTGATCAGATGTACAGTTCTGAGACAGGGTAATCTTCAAAATAGCCTCAGCTTCGAATGGGGGAAAGAGTAAGAGGATTAAATTTTCCTTCCAAGTAAGAGCCTCCATGTTAATAAGCTCACTGACTGAAGTAACCCAACTTCTCGCAAAGGGATATCCAGAAACTCTATGCTCTGGAATACAAGGAACCCATGGATCCATCCAGATATTAATTTTTGAACCATCACCAACTGACCATATGACATTCCCATTGAGGAAGGATCTGCTCTTCAGAAGACTGGACCAGATGCATGAAACATTGCTTGATTCTCTTGCTTCCCAGAATGTTGAAGAGTGGAGATATTTACAACTTAACAAATTACCCCAAACAGAATTGGTATCCGTTAGAAAACGCCAAGATAATTTAAGCATGAGAGATGAGTTAATAATGTGGGGATCACGAATACCCAAGCCTCCCTGGAATTTCGGTTGAGTGAATTTAGACCAATTGATAAAATGAAGTTTTCTGGTATTGATGTCAGTCCCCCACCAGAAATCCCGTTGATGTTTAGTGAGAGTGTTAGAAACTTTCTTAGGAATGAAGTAGGATGATAGATGGTATATAGGTAGTGATGAAAATGTAGATTTGATTAGGACCGTACGTGCAGCATGTGACAAACAACCTCTTTGCCAACCTTTTAGCTTGGAGATACTAGAGTTAAGGAGTTCAGAGAAAGTATTAACTCTGGATTTAGACTGTAAGATTCTATGATCCAGGTATTTATCAGTGGGACGCATAGGTTTGACACCAAGGAGATTTTGATAAAGTTGGCTCATGTATGGATCAGTTTTCTTCGAAAAAAAATAGATGACTTGTCAAAGTTAACACGTTGGCCTGACCATAATTCGAAAGTCTGAATAATGATTTTGGCCTGGGTTATATTATGCAGTGAGCATTTACCAAACAACAAGATATCATCGAATGCTAAGTGAGATAATTTTATTGGACATCTCGTAAGTCTAACACTATCATATAGAGAGTTCTGTTCCATAATTAGGATGAAGGTGGATAAGATCTCCATGCTCATGATGAATAGATATGGGGAGATATGGCAACCTTGGCGAATACCACAACTAGGGTAGAATGTTTTAGTTGGAACTCCATTAACTAAAACTGCAAACGATGTTAAGGAAATACAATTCATGATAAGATCATGGGATTTACCTCTAATGCCAAAACTGAGAAGAGACTGACTGATGATACCCCAATCCACCTATCATAGGCCTTGGACATATCAAGTTTAAGAGCAAAAGAGCTATTGGTATGGCCAAACTTTGAGATAGAGTGGAAAAGTTCATGAGCAATGATCACATTGTCCCCAATGAATCTACCAGGAATAAACGCATTTTGCAGAGGATTGATTAGGTGCTGGAGATGAGGACGAATTCTGTTAGCTAAAATTTTGGTTATAGCCTTGTAGATGACATTACAGAGAGCTATAGGTCTGAAGTCATTGGGTGTAGATGGACATTGAGATTTAGGAATGAGAGTGATGTGAGTATGGTTCAGCATATCGGGCATAATGCCAGTATGGAATTTTTTTGAATAAGATGAATTACCTCCACTCCAACCACATTCCAGTATTTTTGAAAGAAATAAGCTGGATATCCATCAGGTCCAGGCGATTTGTAAGGTCCCATGCTATGAATGGTAGACTTGATTTCCTCTGCAGAAGGGATCGAGCTGATACTCTCGCAATCAGTAGAAGATAATTTGTTTAGTTCTGCAAGAATATGGTTGGGGACCAGCTGCGTGTCTACTTTCTGAAATCGAGACATGAAATGTGCTTCAAACTCTTTGATTATCTCTTCATGAGAAGTATATATATATATATATATATATATATATATATATATATATATATATATATATATGTGGAAGCGGATCAAAAGTCCCCCTTAGAAAACCCCCTAAAAATCCCCCTCACTCTAATCCATAATTTAATATTAATATTAATGTTAATATTAATGTTAATGTTAATGTTAATATTAATATTAACATTAAATACTAAAATTAACATTAAACTTAACATTAAAATTAATATTAACATTAACATTAATATTAACATTAACATTAACATTAATATAAAAAAAATATTAAAAAATAAATATTAACATTAACATTAATATTAACATTAATATTAACATTAATATTAATATTACAAATTAGAGTGAGGGGGGTTTTATGAGGTTTTCTAGGGGGGCTTTTGATCCGCTCCCTATATATATATAATGAAATGTCACCTAGAGAATTGGAGCCCTATGTTTGGATGCTCTTCAGAGTTCATTCATCATATTCTAAGTGTCTCTTTATGTATGCTCAATTTATTTTATTTTTCAGACTTTCCGGATATACGCAAAGTCTGGCTTCATCATAGATTTTCTTAGTTGCCTCCCATAAAATGTCACCTAAAAAACAAAACAAAAAAACGCATTGCACACACAACACGTGTGCTCCAATGCTGGTATAAAATACAAGACAATCTGTTACATCAAATTAATTTTAATTTCAATCTAACACAATCAAAATTTAGAATTTCTTTCAATAAAATATTATATAATTTCATCCTTGCATTAAAAGCAAATAATTTCCAAAAGAATTATTCAATTATAATTTAATCTTGTCTATGGGAATTAAAAAATGAAATTTGTGAGTATTGTTGGACACGGCCAAACAAGTGCTACCAAAGCAAAAACGTTATAATTTGGTAAAGCTTCCTAGAAATTCTTTATATCTAAGGGTGATAAACGTTTAAGTCCGTCCACAAAGTTCTTTTGTCCTTACAAGTCTCTTAAACAACTCTTACTTTTTCACAAGTTTCACAAGTCATTTTATTTCATTAGAAGTGTTTCACCTCACAAGAAATATGAGTTATAAGGTGCCTGTTTTAATTAAAAATAAAAAATAAACTCCTACATTGCATAGATTTAGTCACACCTTCTAAAAGAGACTATTCCCTTCTCCTTATTCCTAGGGCCGAGTATTAATCGATTTATTATTTCTAATAAGGGATTCCTTAGATTTCGAAAGTATTCGGTTTGGATTCAGATTTGGCTCCAGAATTGTCCGAATTCGATTTATTATTTCGATTTTGGGCTTTAGATTCGGTCCAAGATAAAAAAAAATAATAAATGAATAAAAATTTCGAACCTATCTAACTACCCTCACAATATGCGCCCACCGTACCGTGGAGGACAATACGCTATCATTCCGACTCAAACACGAGCAGATGGGACGAATGCCTCCCACCTCAACCATTTGAGCTAGAGGTAGTTGACTTTCTATGAACTCTGCGGTGCCAAAATATTCTATTGATAAGAAAAAAATATGGCCATTAGGTCTCGAACTGAGAGTTATTTGTTATCTTTTGTGAGTACTAGTATTTAAACAACTACAAAATGTTATATATATATATATATATATATATATATATATATATATATATATATATATATATATAAGAAAATGTTACAATTTTTAGTGTTAGGTCAGTCGTTCTACCCATTTTACGTCTAGATCGACACTTTCGGTGGTTAGACTTCCTCGGTGTCAGACTCCACACGGCTAAATAAGAGTTTTCACATCTTCAACTTAACCTTCTTAACGTATTAGCGTGAATTAAAATTAGTTGCTCAAATACCTATGTTTGAATGTTTAATAGTAATTTTGACATACAACACCACATGTAAGTCATGCAAAAGGGACATGGTGGGTGGGTATTTATTACGAGAAAAGTATCAAGCCTATCACATAGGAAATAGTCATAACCAATCAATGCTATCATTACTTTCCAACTCGATTCCCTTCTTCATTTTTTTTGGTACTTCGATTCGTTTGAAACAGAATAAACCGAATATTCTGCCTTGTCTCTTTCTCTAATCCTCCTTCCTCCTTGAACCTTGACATCCACTCCTCTATTTCTTCTAATCTGCTCATCACAATCTTTTTCAATCTAAATCTACCGTCACCAACTCTGTTTCCGCTGTATTGTCTTCCTCTTTTCCAATCCTTATAAAAAAAAAATCTAGAGAATCGCGACCATGAAAAGCCATTGGATTACATGCATCTCATCTCTTGCTTTTTTTCAAGAGGTTAAAAGAAAATAAATACACTTTTAATGTTAATAAAATCCATATATTATATCCATATTGTATGTTCTTATTTTGAGTTCTTATTTGAGTTTTTGTAGTCGATACTTATCCACCGGCTCAATAATATTTATATTTTTCAATAACGAACTTTTTTTTTTTAGTGTAACTCGAATTGTCACTGATTTTGGGGACTTTAGTTTAAAAAAAATTCCTGAAAAAAAAGGATTGTTTATCGATGACAACCGGGCTGGGCCCACACGCCATTATTAGGCCTACTTCCCCGCAAAATTTAAAAAAAGAAAAAGAAAATCTAAGTTAAGGAATGTAAGCAATAATTAACACCAGTTCATATGTCCCCATTAAAATAAGTTATTATAAGCCCCCTCATTTTCCTTCCGCTTCTCGCGGGTCCTTTCCTTCCTTCCTCCACCCGCTCCTTTCTTCGTTATCATCTCCAATTTCTACTGCTTCGAGAATTTTTTTTTTCTTCTAGGGTTAGGGTTTCTTCTTTTGGGAAAGGGCGACGGAGAGGAAGAGAAGATGAGGCCGAGTCTGTGCCGGAGCTGTCTCGCTTCCCTCCTGAAGCTGCTCGTCTTCCTCCAAACCTTCGTCGGGGTCTCCGTGCTCGTCTACTCCGCGTGGATCCTGAGCTACTTGAAGCGCCACGGGGATATTGACTTCGATTTCGATCTCGACAAGGTCCCCGCTCCTTGGTATTGTTTTTCTTTTCCTGTCCTCTTTTTTTTTTGCTTGAATTTTGTTTGAATTTGATGGATCGAGGGGGATTTCGTTCGAGGATCAGTTTTTGTGAGCGAAAGTTTGAAACTTCACGCACAAATCGTTGTAATTCTGTGCGAGTGATCGAAATTGAAGTAAATTATTGATTATTTGTCGACCTGGTTGCTTGAAATTAGGTGTAGAAATGGATTTATGCTTGCAATTTTTTGTGTTATTTCCAAATTTTGATCATTTTAGAAATAAAGACCGAGACTTTAGGCAGAAATCCTTGTAATTATATATGTATCATTTGCAATTCCTAACTGTCCTATGCATTTTTCTCGAAATTGAACAAAATATGATTATTTTTCAGTCCCGTTACTCGAAATTAGGTTTGGAAATGGATTTAAATGTGCAATTCTATGTGTTATTTGCAAATTTGTTCTTTTGGGAAATAAAGATTGAATTTATCTGCAATTCCTAACTTTCCTATGCATTTTGCTCTAATTGAAACAAATTATGATTATTTTTCAGTCCTGTTAGTTGAGACTAGGTCTAGAAATAGATTTAAACATGCAATTATATGCATTAGTTGCGAATTTGGTCTTTTTTTCCTTTATTTTTTTTTCCTTTTCTTTTTCTCTTTTGAAATAAAGATCGAGACATTAGACCAAAAACCTTGTTAACCTGTGTACCCTAAAATTCTGTTTTGCGTTTTGCTCGAAATGGATTATTCTACTTAAAAGTTAATTTCTGTTATAAAACTTTGCAACTTTAGAATGGAAAGTTTTGTTTCTGTCGGGCTAAAGTTGCAAATCATTGTGCAGTGTTCCAAGAAAAAGGGTGACAGGCAAGTGGAAATTGATACTAACTTGAACGTCTTGCTGGTGATTTAGGTTTGTGTGTGCTTTGATGGGATTTGGGATTTTGGTGTGTTTGATTGCTTTCACTGGACATGTTGCTGCCGAAGTGATCAGCGGTTGCTGCCTATGTTTTGTATCCTGCCTACTCATTTGTCTCTATATTTTAATTCTTATTTGTGCCTTTGTATCATCTTTTTTTGCATACAATTCTTTTCTTGCTGCTGCTACTTGATATTATAAATCTTGCTCGAAGACCATCAGTATCACGAGTAACCAGTTGAGACTATATTTTCTTTTGAGCAGTTGACTCAACAATAATTTACTTGATTCATTTATCCAAAGGAGTGTACAATATATAGGAAAGGGTGTGCCACCCTTCCTAATCATTTCCGGATATGGGACTAAAGATAGACTATATACAAATTATTCTCTCTCACATTTTCGAAGTTTGTTGTATCACTTTTCTGATTTGGGCTTGAAAAAACTTGATAGTGTTATCGTATTTCACTTTCTTCTGCTACTCTGTTGATTGATACAGATAAATACCCATTACTCTGACATTCACTATCTGTTTCATTGTCTGAAGCAATTTGAAATAATCGTTGCTCACATATACTAATCCTGAATAAAAATTGAAGAAGAAATTGAGGATAGGTTTGCACACATGAATGTCTGAAGATCAAGTAATTATAATGTTATTGGATCCATTTGGCACTAGGTAATTTTTTCATGAAGTAATCAAGAAATGCCAAAAACATTCTTCATAGCTTAGCTGAAAAATAGAACTCAAAAGAGCAACACTTTGAAGGAGAGTGTTGGTCAAATGAACAGTTAACAACATTTTCAATGAACCTTATTATGTGTTTTTAAGATCCAAAATGTCGAGATTCCAGAATAGAACAATTTCTTAGGGCAATGTTAAACTGAAATAAAAACATCTTGTCCTGCACGGCTGTGACTCAACTTGCTGTCAAACTCCACCTCTCTCGGAAGATTTGTTATGGTCAGAAACTTTATGGAGTTCTGTTCCAAACTTGGCATAAGTAGCAATGCTGGCTTGTAGATAACTATTCGTTGAGGTACATTGACTTTGAGGCGTGTCTTATTTGATTGATTTGACGCTGAAAGTGTTGGAAGGAGACAGAGAGAGTTGCTCTTCCAGTATAGAAGAAATTATTGAATGATGATAGAAGCATGGTTGTATTTGGTTGCTCATGGGTTTTCAAAAAACATGATTATATGAGAAATCAGTGAAGAACTGGTAGGAAGGAGGATATATTCATCATATTCAATTTTCAGATTCTTGCCAATTTTATTTTTTATTTCTAGATCAAGCAACTAATAAACAGTATTTTTCACAAAATCAGTTACTTTAAGATTTTTGATTAATCGGTTCTTTAAAATGTTTAAGAAAACCCGGAATGATGATAATTGCACAATGTTTATGTGAACTGGAACTATTTGCCCACAAATTTGTATCCGAAGCCATAGGAAACTGAAAATATAACACCCAAGAAATCAATAAAAGTGTGTCCCAAAATTAAGATACAAATAAAAATGATGTATAGGAGAATTATTGCGGATACGAGTTGTGAATTAGAATATTTTGAGGTGCATTTTCCTTGCTTATCACTTGACTTTGGATGTTGCCCTTTTAGTTTGCAGCAATATCACATCATTGCAAAAGTGCTTTGAGTTGTAACTACTCAAAGGTGAACCCAATGATGGGAATAAAGGTGTTTAAGCTTCACTACTTATTGAAAACTTGTACATGTGTTTGGATGAAATAGACAAAACCTTGTATGCTTCGTGCAAGGTTTGAAGTATTGGTCCAAGCCAACCGCCAATACAGATACATATTGACCGTGTTGTATTGTTTGGGCATGTCCCTATCTGATAGAACATTTCTTCGAAAAGAAAATATAGCGAGGTTTAAATTTGTCCATGATAAAGAAACACCGGGTAACTCAGACACCTCACACAGAGGAGAAGAAACGTCCACAGTTATATGGCATTTTCCTAGTTTTAACAATATATATTAGATTTGCTTCAAGCTGCAACCAATAGAAGTAGGATCCTTAAATATGTAGGGAAAACATTGCGTAAATAATTAATGGTGTATTTCTTACAAGCAAACAAAGTGGTATTCACGAATAATAATAACTGTATTCACATATTTCTATTTAATAATGGGCTCCCATCACCTAAATAATTCCAGAAGCTAATAGTATTGACCGAGAACAGATTCGAGCAACAGCAGAGATAAAAATGTTCAGTTACATTTAGCTTGAGCAGCCTTGGCCTACATCTGTCTGCATCATGATCATTATGTTAAACTGTGTAAACTTGGAAGCAAACCCTGACCAGTAGAGTTAGACTAAGTAGATAAGCTCAAATATCTAAATAGGCACTTCAAATTAAAGAACTTAGAGGGAATGACTTTCATAGATCTTAACCTAGATTAATAATTTAAATGAAGGGACAACCCCATCCAAGTTTCCTAAATAGTTTCCATATGTCTGCATTAAGGGTTGTATTGTTGTGTACCTATCTAGACATGTCATATTCGAAATTGAGAAATTAAGTTCATTCACATAAAGATGATCATCTCTCTTTATGTTATTGTCTCGACATATAACCATATGGAAGTGAAGGATTCGTATTGCCATCCCAAGTTTTTTTTGGATGAAGGCTTTATTGTTGTTATAACTTGAAGGGATATTTAGCAAATGCCCCCATTCTAAATGTTGAAACTAACATATACCCCCTTTTTTAACTAGCAAATGCCCCTATTTTTGGTAGTAAAAAATTTAAGATATACCCCCACTTTTTAAACAATTTTTTGTTGTTTTACACAGGAGTGGGGGTATTTGCTGGTTAAAAAAATAGTGATGGTATATGCAAGTTTCAACATTTATAATGGGGGCAAACTTGAAATTTTAACATTTGACTTGCTAATTTTTTTTGGCTATATTGGTCCTTTTTATATCATGTGTAGGTCACGGGACTGTTCATTCATGGAGATGGGGAGTAAGCCAAGAACATGGACCAAACTTTTGAATATTTACCATTAATAGGTTATATGTTTTACATGTAACAAGGGTGTGTCTGGGAAATGAAAAGTTAAGAAAACTAGATAAGCAATGGAAAATCTGACTATTTTATATTTCCTGTTCTTTTTTCTTTATTATAGTTAGGGTTTAAATATGATGAATGCTTTTGCTAATTATTGTTTTATTTTCTATGTCTGTTCAGTTGCCGTAACCAGTAGTTATCCACGTTGCTCCCGCTGCAGATACGGCACTTCTCTTGTAGCTTTGAACTCTATTTATAGGAAGATACTATACTAATGTAGTATAGAAGCATGCCTCCATGAAGATGCATTGTTTAGGTCATGAATTAAGGGAGTTCAGCAGAGAGGGAAAAAAACAGTTCAGCAGAGGTCAAAGACATGCCAGATTTATTGGAGTGCATTAAGTAGGTTTGGCATAAACAGGCAGGGTAATGCTTGTAGGTTACATTATGTTGTAACCCATTGCTCCTAATGAGGTTGATCTATAGAAGTACATGGGTGCTATGGCTTTGGTAGTTCTTCGCTTCAACATCAAATGGTGTTCTACCGTGACACATGGAGAATTGACCAAGCATGAGATTTGTGTGATCATTGTAGGCTTTATAGACTGGAGCAAGATTTTCATCCCTTGTATAGGAAAGATAAAGCTCCTCAAATCTATGTTTTTCATCCTGTTGCCTCCAATGGTACAATTAATTTATTTCCCTTAGCGTTATTTTCGCTTGTTACCCCCACAATAAGAATAGGTTGCTCACCATTACCAGTAGTTATCTACGTCGCCATCACTGTAGATACAACAGTTCTCTTGTAGCTTTGAGCTCTATTAATAGGAAGATACTAATGTAGTATAGAAGCATGCCTTTTATGGATTAAGGGTGTTCAGCAGAGAGAAAAAACAGTTCAGCAGAGGTCAAAGACATGCCAGACTTATTTGGAGTGCATTAAGTAGATTTGACATAAACACGCAGGGTAATGCTTATAGGGTTCCATTATGTTGTAACCCATTTTCTCCTAATGAAGTTAATCTATAGAAGTACATGGTGCTATGGCTTTGGTAGTTCTTCGCTACAACATCAAATGGTGTTCTACCATGGCACGTGAAGAATTGACCAAGCATGAGAGTTGTGTGATCATTGTTAGACTTTATAGACTGGAGCAAGATTTTCATCCTTTTTATAGGAAAGATAAAGCTCCTCTTAAATCTATACATTTTTCATCCTGTTGCCTCCAATGATACAATTATTTCCCTTAGCGTTATTTTTGCTTGTTACCCCCAAAATAAGAATAGGTTGATCACCATTTATAACTAAGTTGACCAAGCTATTAGCACATTACAATTGGTTTGGAATGTAACAACTTTTAAAGTTTCTTCGACTTCGGTTAAGTGAAGATGATTAGCAGATTCTTCTTTATTCAAATGCTTTGGCTGGTATGTTCATTATCCTTTCACTAATGTTAAAAGTGGTGTTGCAACATTCTGAAAATACAAATTAAATGGGATTGGTAAAGTTCATTTAAAGAAATCTAACAACCTTAATTGAGAATTATAATTTTTTTATTGATTTTTTTATATCACCAGTTTGATTGTTATAAAGACATCAAACTTTTTCCAATTCATCCATTATTTTATTTGCAATTTCTGAAGACTTCTATGTTATACACTTGTTTGTTTATAGTGTCGGTTAAGAAAATAAGGGAGAAAGATAACTGTTTGAGAATGAATACTAAATAGGATGAAAATGGGGGCAGAGAAGTAGTTGTGGTTGGGTAGATAATTTTACCAAATTACCCTATGTTAGCTTTCATTGTGATAAATTTTCTTAATTGATCTAAATTTCATGGAAGGTCAACTTTGACAAAGAATAGAAACTCATATTTCTGAATTTATGCTTTATATATATAAGGAAATTGAACACTATATGGATCTCGTACGTATGTAGCATTGAGAGCTGAACTTCTATAATTAATGTACTACAAGTTATCTTATATTTTGTTCGTGAAGATCTTACAATGTAGAGGTTGGGTGGTTGCTTGTACCCGTATGCTGGAATGTTTTTTCCTGCAATTATAAGAACAATGTTACACTTGTTACCTTTGCTTTCAAAAGAAATAACACTGAACTTGCCTGCCTACTTAAGTCATTCTCCAGTGGTTATTGCTACTCGGCAGCTACCATTTAAGAAAGGAGCAGGGGGAGACACAGCGAAGATACGACGTGGTGGAAGGCTATGATTGGTTGTAAAAACCAGACCAACTCTGTTTAAGATGAAACATGGGTCAGGCCCCAATGTTCTAGGCTTCTTCTAGCTTGTATGTTACGTACTCCTATTTAAGTCACATGAGGCAGTTACTAAGGGTCTGTTTGGTTAGAGTTTATAACGCAACGTTTTGAGTTTAAACACAAGGAAAGAGAGAAATAACGTTTGGCAGTCAAACAACTCATAAAGTTGTTTTGAATTTTTTTTTGAAAGTAGCTGTTATAACTCAGTTTTCCGAGAGCAAGAAAAAGTTGTTTTCATGATGTGTGTTTCCAAAAAAAACTTTGACAGTAGGAGGGCCCCACACCCCCTATCCTCCAACTCTCTCTCTCTCTCCTCGTTTTCACTCCAGAGAGCTCCAATGTGGGAACGGGAGGGAGGCAGGGAGGGTGCCTCTTTTTTTCCCTCCAGAGAGCTCCGATCGAGGAGCAGAAGTGTGACGCCGGTGAGGTCTCTGAACGGCGGCGGCCCTCACCCGACAGAAGGTCTTCGAGGAGGACGGCGGTGGCAGCCCTCACCCGACGCGGGAGGGTTACGTCGGCTCTGAACGTGGGCTGCCCTCACCGGAGGAGGGAGGGCTTCAAGGAGGACGGCGGCGGCGGCCCTCACCGGACGTGGAAGGGAATCAAGGAGGACAGCGGCGGCAGCCCTCACAGGACGGCCCTCATGCCGACTCTGAACGACGGTGACCCTCCCCCGCCTCAACCTCGTTGTCGAAGCTTGGCCGCCTCTAGTTCGTCGTCTCGAGCTCGCCTCAACGAGTACAGCGGCGGCGTTCCACGACGAGAAGAGTGGTGGGGGTGGACAGAGAAATGGACTCAGTATTTGTCAGGACACAGAGGTGGAGTGGACACAAAGATGGACTCATTATTTGTCAGGACACAAAAATGGACTCAATATTACCAAACACAAATTTTAATTTTGGTGTTTTAAAATTATTTTCAGATGAAAATAACCAAACACAAACTTAAAATCTCTATACTCAGAAAACAAATTTATAACTTACTCTCAGAAAACTATTTTCAGAAAGAAATTTCAGAAAGCATATCCAAACGGACCCTAAGTGTCCTGTGTACTATCTGGGTTGATAATTGCGTTGGTTTGGTCCACTTAGGATTTCACACTTTAAAACATCTTTAGAACTTTCACCTTTTGTTGTTCATATCCTATTATCATATTTGCAAGAAGTTTCACTTCTTTACATTTGTCAGTGTAATTGTTTTCTTAACATTTGATCAATCAAAGTATGCAGTGTTAACCACCATACTCGTTTTACTAGAAGCAGCTTTAGTGGCAGATGTGGTGTTCAACAAACACTGGGAGGATGTAAGTTCATATATAAGGAAAACCTTTTTTTTCCTAATATGCTCAACAGGAAATGTATCTTCCATGCGCTCTAAGTGCTCTGCAATGCTATGGTTTTGCAGGACCTTCCACATGATTCTACTGGAGAGTTGAAAAGACTTCGAGCTTTTATTGAAGATAATATAGACATATTCAAGTGGGTTGGCATAACTGTTGTTGTTGTTCAGGTCTGCAGTTTCTTCTCTTCAAGTTTTGATACTGTATTATTCTTGTCAGTCAGTGGAAATGTAATAACAATCAACGTGTGCAATGTTTTCATATCAATATCTAGATCTCTTAATTTTCAAATCTTCCAAAAAGAGGGTTTGATGGGGGCACGGGTTTAGTGAAACAAGAATGCTGAGATAAGAAACCATTCTCACCAGAATTTCTAAGAAATGATTTTCATAGGTTAGGAGTTTTTAATAAAGGTCTGAATACAGTATAATATATTTATCATATTGGCTACAGACAAATGTGGAAACAGTCAGGTGCTTCCTGGCTATTATGAATCTACCCAGTTTAGTCTCATTTTTTTACTACAGTTTTTTGCTTGGCACAATTACCTGTGGCTTAGAAAGGTGTCTTTATGCTTGCATTTTGCATAGAACACTCACTTGCTATAAAGTAAATAGCTGAATAGTGCGGATAGCTGTTTTACTAGTATAGAACCAAGCTGCTTAACTAGTCTAGAGGGATGGTGTAGCTTATAATTAAGTATATGCAAAAACTGTCTTCTATATATCATCCTTGGTTCTATGTGCAGGCACTTTCACTTCTTTTATCAGTGGTTCTGCGAGCCATGGTTTCAAAGAGGAGATTGGACTATGACAGTGATGATGATTTTTTGGTGATCCGGAGGCCACTTATAAATCCTGAGGGCGGTCCAACTTACGTCGCGACTGCTGTTGACAGCACAGGGCATCACTCTGATTTTTGGAGCTCACGGATGAGACAGAAGGTATCTCTCTTGTTCACGGTATCTTTACTTTTTTCCCTTTATTCTTTTTGGAAGTCTCCTACTTTAAGACCATTTTTGGCCTCATCCAGAATGATTTGCAGACAGTAAGGACCATGAGTCTAGATACGAGGCTGTAAACGGGTATGTGGTATGTGAGGTCAGGAGGGCCAAAAGCCCCCTCTTAACCCAATCCAAGTTGCCTGAGCACTTGCCATGTAGTTTTTGGTTTGATGGTTGAACTTGAAACTGAACGTGAAATTTCACATTCAAATAAATATAGTAAATAGTAAGTACACCAAATATTGGTGTGTGAGAATCTTGATTCTTATCACATGTCTTACTGCTAAACCATGGATCTGAAAGCAGGGTGGTAATAGAACTAGAAGTATAGAACTCAAAAAAGAAGTTGGTATTGTTTTCAGATGAATAGTACTTTAAGATGCATAACAGCTGTGTGTGTGGTTCCAAGTTTTTGTGGATCCACAATAGCTGTATGTGAGGTTCCAAATTTGTGTGGGTCAGCTCTTGGTTTCCACAGAAGAAAACTGAAAGTATGGGCTGAAAACTTGTCCGGGCTGAAAACTGTATAGTATAGGAGGCTGGGTTGAAATACAACTTTTCGGACCCATTGAAGATGAATTTCTTGCAAGGTGACTCCTTTAATTAAAGAAATAGGATAATGATGATAGACTTTAGTTTAATATGTCAATAGCAACCATAGGTTACTTTGATACTCTATGACGTAGTATCCTGTGATCTTGTCTATTACTGGAAATTTATTGTTTTTAGCCATCCTAAATTTCAAGGTTAAGGTGTTCTTTACACGAAACTTCTTATGTTAACTTGTTTCTAGATGGTTTTTCGACAACCATTTAATCTAAGGTTCGGGGACTCTTACGTTCTGTTCTTTAACTGAATATTACCAGAATGAAGGAAAAAGTTGCAAGCCTGTCAAACTCAAAATAAAGGCAGGGATATAGGTTTATGACTAATTAGCTAAACCGCAATCAAGTACACATTAATTTCGTCTTACTTTTGGGATAGCAGAAGAGGTTTTCTTCTATTTTCAAGCTAGAAATCCTTTGTTATACTGAATTGACACAGAAGTGTGCAACATGGAAACTCATCAATCTTGACATGGTAATAGCATGCTAGTTGGTATGCAAGTGTGTATGTATTTGTAATGGACTGAAAGAATGGACCAGTTATTCCACTTTATGGTTAAAAATCACTTATATTTCGAAACAATCTAGACATGACATCAAGTACCAACCATATAATGGGATTGTGATATCATCATGATTTGACGACTTGAGGTGTCATTAAAACGATCCTGATGTGTCTTGAAGTCTCATTGTTGCATGTCCCGATTTGTCCAATTATGCTCATGAATATTCTTTTCATTAGTACCAAGTGTTTAGTGTGATAATTTAATAGATTTGATATTAGGTTAATATGTATTAATATTTTTTAGGCTAATTTGCAACTAAATACCTGAAACTTTCCCGATTTACAAGTTGCTAAGCTGGCTACTATAATTAACAACTCAACCAATTTGCATTGGATTGTCATTCCTTTTCCCTCTTTAGCTTAACGTGCCACATAGATAAATTCAATTCCCCACAAAACTTGTCGTCTTACCTCTTCGTCTAGACATTTTTTTTTTTTGCCTTGGTTGAATGAGCTTAAAGTGTATTTCCAAAAGGTAGGTCTACCTACGAAGTGACAACTTAGGCCTATGGCATTCTCTCTCATGCTTATTAGTCATATTGGCTTGGAATTTGGCAGCAACGTAGACTTTAGGGTATCAACTTGTTACTTATAATACATATCGGGTAAAGTTCAGGGCATTTAGTTGTACTTTTCTATTGTATTTGTGGCAGAACCATAAGTTTTTGAAATTTACCATATCCTAGACCCCTTGTACTAAACACTTGTACTATGTCATATTGGGTTTCTAACTTTAACCTGCTAAATTTTATACATTAGTAAACAAAACTTTACTGGTTTCTTTCATGTAACCATGTCTCTTGCATGCCCGAAACCGTGAGTTATCTTTAGGAGGAAAAAAAGTAGTGTGTTATCTTACGTGGCAGTGTAAGAATCTTATGCTTTTAGTTGCAGCTAGATATTAATTGGGCTATAGTTGAGATGTGACACATGATCATTTATCGAATCAGTTAATGATCCTTTCTGCCTTCAAATTCTATATGCTGTTCTTCCCAATCAAGTCACATTCCTCCTCTTTCCAATGGAGCACTGTGATCCTTATCCATCATCTGATGTGTTAGTTTGGTTTGATACAGTATGGCTTGAACCAGAACTAGTTTCCAAAAGCAACTGCCGAGTGGAGTGGAACCAAAAGGCATAATCAATCAATGCCCACCAGCTGCAACAGTAATGACAGGAGGTGGTGTCTGCAAAGAGGATCATGTACAAACCCCCAGCTGTGTTTGCAAGCAACTGAATTTGGTTTGGTAGGTAGAGCAGTCCTATAAACCCCCCTTGTAATATATACTTATTTCTTTATATGGTTGTGGAGTCATTTCCTTGAAGAATCGTTGTAAATATCATTGCCATTGGTTTTGTGCTTGATGTGGTGTTATTGTGGTGGAATTGAGATGAAATGATTTGGCAATGGAGTGCATGGAAGAGAGTAATGGTGGTAGTTGGCTACTTCTATTGTCTCCTGTAGGGCTGCAAACGAGCCAAGCTGAGCCAAGCTTTTGTAAGCTTGAGCTTGGTTTGACTAGAATTAATCGAGCTCGAGCTTGATAAGTTTTTCATTTTAGAGCTTGAGCTTGGCTTGAGCTTGTTTATATTGAGCTTGGCTTGGTTTGAGCTTGAGCTTGGCTTGATAAGCAAGCTTGATTCAAGCTTGATAAACAAGCTCGATAAGCTCCTTAAGCTTGATTTCAAGCTTGCTCAGCTTTATTTAAGCTCATTAAGCTTGTTTGATTTCAAGCTTAACGAGCTCGATTTCAAGCTAGTTAGGTTTGAGTTCAATTACCTGTAATATTAACAATTATTTATAAAAATTTAATTAATTTTTTTTCTTAATGTCAACTATTAAGGACATATGAATATATAATGCACACAACCATATAGTTATACAAACATACATAAAATTAGAATTCAACAAAGACAAACAAGTTTTTAAACAAGCTCCTAAATGAGCTCATAGACGAGCTTCTCAACGAGCCAGCTCGCGAGCTCAAACAAGCCGAGTACTTCTAAGCTTGAGCTTGGCTCGTTTATTAAAAGAGCTCGAAAATAAAGCTTGAGTTTAGCTTGTTTACTAAACGAACCAAGCTCAAACGAGCTTTTATCGAGCCGAGCTTCGAGAAGCTCGCAAACGGCTCGGCTCATTTGCAGCCCTAGTCTCCTGCCAGATTCCTGAATTAGGCGTTAGATACTGTTGTCTCTGGAGAATGCAACTGGTTGTGGCAGCAAAGTTGTGGTGGCTGTGCTCTTGAGGACCACAGGGCTACATAGTGTGCATTATAGTAGGACCATCAAGGGGGAGAAGGAAAAAAAAAAAAAAAAAGCTTCCTTGTATTGTGTGCAATTTGATGCCTTCTGCAGTGGACGCATGTTTTCTGCATTTACTATTGCTTGCTTTAAATCCGCATCTTCCCTGGAATTGGGCACAACACAAGAGACTTGTGATCCCATGTGCATTTCAGAGGTGGCCCCGCCCCAACCCCCCCTTATTTTCAAGGTGGGCTGTAATCTCTCTTGTAATTCTTTTTCTAAATTATATGTTAACATTTATAGTGATATGTAAACTTGCATCAAAGGACAATTATATAAGGCAAATTATATATACACTCCACATTTTACTCAATGAGAGTCCTTCAGGACAGTCCAACTTGGTGTAATTTTTACTCAGGGCAGTCCAAATTTTACTTTGGGCTGTCCAACCTCCCGTTAGGACAAGTTGGCAATCCTAACATAAAGTAGGACTATCCACAAAATTGGCAGTCCTACTTTATGTTAGGACTGCCAACTTTGTTGACAGTCCAAATCCAAACTACCCAAATACATTAGAACTGCCAACAAAGTTGGCAGTCCAAATCCAAATATGTAGACTGTCCTCAAGTAAAAAATTTGGAGTGATAAACTTGTAAATAAATTGAAAAAAATTGGACTGCTCTCAAGTAAAACTTGAAGTGCCAATAGAATTTGCCTTATATAAACTAGCGTACATGTATATTTTAACATTCTTTTAATTAACTTAGGAATACTACTTAGGAAGACTAAAGGACAGTCTTCATAATTATTTTTGGCATTATATAGTAGAATAGATAAGCTCTCCTGCATATTCATTCTTTGCTGCAAATATAATTTTGACCACTCAGGTTGAAATTCTCTTGGCAAAGGCTTTGGATCTAATGTTTATGCAGTCAATTTACTAAAATTATATGTAGTTTACTTTGCTTTTTAGTCGCCTATATTTGTTCTTGAGAGAGGAGTATCTGTATAGAGAAAGCTCGCATTCTTTCTCATTATCACCATACAGACAGTCCTTTTTTTTAAGTATTATGGATATAAAAAAAAAAGATGTATTTGCTCCATTTAGCGCATCTGTATTCGAGTTGCGTAGATGATTCTAAATATATTTTTTTAAGGGACTATCCTCAACATAAGGTTAATTAATCTTAGCATGATAACCAAGTTCAATTTGCTTGTTTTAGCTAGGAAGAAGACAAGTTGGTTGGTATAACCCAAAATTAAAATATGAACAATTTGCTAAAAATAATACATGTACATTATTTCCATAGCTGAGATCTAAACTCATGTTAGTCTGGTAATAAGTTGATTCGACTACTACTTCTGAGAAGAGTCAGAAGACAAAGTATGACCAGAACCTGCCAACTCAACTGTGCTGCCTACTGAAAATTTTGGATTTGGATCTGAAGCTAATTTGCTTTAGATTAGCATCTGCAAGATCCAGGACTGAAATTAACACACAGGATTGCAACTTGAACCTCTACTTCATTGCCGAAAGGAGTCGTGTGTTAAATGCTGATTATTTTCGGCAGGGAGATCTCCGGAAAGTCGGTGACATGCGGGCCAAGGTGTTTCACCAAACTGCTATGTGGAAAGTCATTATGTTAACTGTTAAGTGGGTGATGGAGAATGCTCAATTAACAAACTGCACCTGTATCTGTAGTTGTATATACAGCTAACATGAACCCTTTTCACCTCTAACTTCCACCTATACTACAGAGTTTCCGTAAACTTTCGCTTACATGTGGGCCAAGGTGTTTTACGAGGGCGCAAACGCCAGTAAGTGGAAATGCTTGAGGTTGGTATATTCTGCAGAAAACATTTTAATTGCAGAACATACCACCCTCAGTATTTTTTGGTAATTAATTGGTTTTAAGTATATTTTGCACTATTAAGATCCTAAAATGCATCATTTGATAATAGGGGATACTTGGTTATTATGCAAATTTATGTGAAATTTGGAAATTCTCAAACAATTTTAAAATTGTGCCAACTGCCAACAGATGAAAGTCTGTTAGCAGTATAATGCTGCACATAGTAGTACCACAGTCAATAATAAATATGTACTCACCATCTCAGTAAAAACTAAACAAATACAGTAGGCAGCCAACACACTCACTTTTTCTGGGAAGTATCTGCTCAATATACTATTCTAACAGTCATGATACCGGAAAAAAATAGAAAGTTTTGTTCCTTTGTATCCTCCCTATATAAGAATGTCAACTTGCATGCCCAAGTTAGTTGTAGCGTGTCTGCACTTTCTTAGCTCTCCTTAATTTGCTCAACAAAACATATTCTCTCTCCTTAGAATCAATCAGGATTTGGCTGTTTTAGAGATTAGTAGAGGTTTAAATAAGTTAAACTCTTGTCGTCTTCCCAAAAATTAGAAGATGCCTCCTTGTTTTCTTCCACATTAACAAAAGTTTAGATTCTTATGAAGCAACCAACAACACATAGATAAGAACCTACTGTTTCGAACAACTTTTTTTTTTTTTTTTGTCTCTTCCTAATGTCCGGTCAAGTGAATTATATATCAAAGGCAACATAATTTCTGATTCAGATTTCTCATACTGATGAATGGTTTCAGTAAAACGTGCTTTAGATGCACGCGCTTCCAAAATTAATGCGGGATAAAAGGGATTTTGGTTGTAGTTTTCCTCAGTGGACAAAGGTGTGGCAGAACTTGAGATATTTCTGCTTGGACGTATTTTATCTGGCATTTTCTGGATGTTACACACTACTGGGTGGGGTGGGTAACAACTATGGCACTATATTTTGATGCTAGATTTGAATAAAAGTCTATATGATAATCCACAATTCATACAAAATTGTATCCCTCTTAACCCTTGTCGTAACCTTAAGCAACAAATACTAGACCAGCATGAAGTATGGAAGGCATCGAAATAAAACATATGCCATTAATGGAGTAAAATCAATTGTCAAACAATATACTACAACTTGGGCCTTATATTAGATACCATGCCGCCCTCAATAATAATGGTACTATATAGTAAGAAAAAGAACAAAGCCGAGAAAAATGGGAGCAAGATACCTCATAACAAACATACATCAGTCAGGTCTGCCAATACCTCTTTAAGCAAGTCTTCCAGCACCTCTCTTCCAATTTCCTTGCTGAACTCGTCTATTTCTGAGCGCATCGACTCGGACCATCCTGATCCTGCTACATCCTGCTTGACCAGTCCTTCCACGGTCAAGTTTCTATTCTCGCCCTCGCATGATACCTGTTTGTCCACAGATGAAAACCAATCCCTCACCAATCTCCACACTTCCTCTGCCACCAGAAAACATTTCTTGCCATCGCCCAACGCCCCACCGCAGGGTCGGGTGTATGGGTGACTGCTTTTCATGGTTGACCAACCAATGTCCAAGAGGGCAGCATTGACACAGTCGAATAGCAGCCTTTGGTTCGAGCGCCTCTCCCTGCACTTAGCCTCTTCTTCTTTTCTGTCCAAGAACTCATCCAATAATGTTGGATCTAAAGGGCTATCTAGTGAATGCCATCTTGCAAAAACTGTGGAGTCTCCACTATCTAGTAAACTGGCAGATGATAATAACTTCTGCACGAACGCAAACCTTTCTTGCTCTTCACATTCCTTGGACAAAACCTTGGAAAGCTTAGAAGAATTTGATAGTGGCCTTCCCAGGTGAGGACTATCTCGTGTCAAGGTCCGTGAAATAGACTCAATTGGTGAAGACCTTGAAAGCGCTTCTGTAAAAAACGTGGGAATCAGATAATATGAGGAATGAAATATCCTTTTATTAAAGTTGCAGCAGACTTACGTGGATGTCCAGAAATGGCACTAATAGAGCGCAGAGAGAGAGTATGGGAATCATCCTCAAACTGTGTTTCTAGTACTGAAATGGGGCTTGGTTGGTCCTGACTATCTCTTGAGATCTCACAAGCCCTAGATTTATCCGAGGAAAGAGAACCCTGCTAAATTCATATCACATATGACAATGTACATATATGGTAAGTTTAATCAGGTAAACTAACAGAACTGGTTAAGAAAAATGAACTAACACGAACTAAGTGTAAGCAGGCTTGAACTTTGTTCAACTCTCACAATATGACACTGCATTTACATATCAAACATCACTTGCTCTGAGAACTAAATGATAAATTACCTTAGCTGAATGAGTGACATGTTTTTGTCCATCATTCAGTGAATTTGAAGTAGAAGAAGCCCCTCCAAACATCTCTGAGTTGATCAACATACTGGCTTCAGGATGACGAAGGCAAAAAGATTCTGATGAAGCATCATTTCTCTTACAAGTCTCTTCACGACTGGAGTTTAATATATCAATAGTGCCAACAGAAGGAGAGGGAATATGCTTTTCTGTGCCTGATTTTTTACTTCTAGAAAAGAAACTTGAAAGTTTCCCTTTAAAAGATGATACCCCGTTTTTTGACATTGCCACCTCTTTTGGGACAATGCTTTTGCAAGTCAATGCGTTGGGGACTACTTCATTCAACTCGACATTTTTAGAAACTGAAGAAGATATAGGAAGAGATTTCGATCTAGGTAGGTTTCTTGGTGCATCCTCACCACATCTTACCTTCACTCCCCCACTAGAAAAACACCCTATTGATGGCTTCATCCCTTGTTCTCCACCACAAGACCTTCTGCTTGAAATATTAAGGTTATCACTCCCCTCTTCTGTTTTTACTTTAGGAAAGGAAAGCATCTCGCCAAGGGTGCTTGAACTCCTCCGCATTTGGTTTGGCTCTTCATAAATCCCATTTGATGTGATCATTGCCCACCTTTCTGAAAGCCTTTTCTTGGCTTCCTTGACAACTGATGGCTCAGGGGAAGAAGACACACGGCTAAAGGAGGAGATTGAGTAAGGGCTGCCAAACCCATTGTTATAATCCCAAGGGTGCCGTGAAGTTGGTGTTGCAGCCTCTGAATCACTTGCGATACAACATCCTTCTTCATTAAAGGAGCTCACATCACCAACATAGCCATTCGATAAGGCAGACGAAGATAATAGGGCCTCGTCCCTTCGATGACTACTCAAATATTGTTGCATTCGCCGAGTGATCTCCTTCGCAACTTCTCTGGATTCATCAGATCCTAAACTATCATTAAATTCTCTAACTTCTGACTGCTTTGGTGGGCTGGTGGGGGAAGCTATTGTTGTTTTCATCTCATTGGGCGTTCCAGGGTTAGGCTTTAAAACCACTATTCTTGTGGGCTGAGAGATACTTTCAGCCCTACAATGAATTGAACCAGAGCTCCTTGAGTTCCTTTCATTCATGTTCGTGTGATCAATGTTTTCAACAGACGGGTATAGGTGTTTTATAACCTGTGCTTCAGCCTTCACCTCATTTGTTTTCGATGGTTTCAAGACAGTAATGCGCTTAGTCTGGGATGATGGAACAGTCTGGATCTCACTGAAGTGCTTTGAAAACAGAGAATTTGGTTCTTCCAGGAACTTGAGGAACAGGTCTCTGTTTGAACTAAGAACCTCGAGTGCGTCTTGAAACTCCTTGGACTGAAGAAGCCTTTCATCTGTGGCAAGACGTTTTGCTTCAGTGAACTTTTGCCGAACAAGAGCCATTCTTTTCTCAGTTAAATTCTCGTTGACTCTTCCCTTTTGTGGAGACTGATCCTTTAACCGAGCGGCTGTTGAAGGTTGCTGCCCGACTTCATAAACATCCTTATAAGGAGTGTCAAATTTCAAGGTAGTGTGACAGGAGTCATCTTCCATCTGCTGACAATTGCGAAGTTCTCCTGATGAGAAGTTGCACGAGTAACCTTCTTGCAAGCTTTTTAGGTCCAATTGCCGTGCTGGCACTGAATCAAGCCCCATCAACCTAGCGACAACATTGTTGGGTGGCTTCTGCTTAGATGTCATTTCTCCCGACAATTCTTGTGCAATAAGCATCTTCATTGGTGTTCCACTGGATTTCCTGGTCGAACCTTTCCTATGGTCATTGGCTACCTGCGTAGGAGTAATATAAAGGAAAACATGCAGACAAAAAATGCATTGATTCAAACAAGTTAAGAGTACTTACTGGATTGTCCTCAACTCCAACAGAGTCTACTGGTTTCTTCTTCACCATGTCAGGCCAATTTCTACTAGTTGGAGAACCTGCCAGATGATAAACCTCATGTCATAGGCAGATAACTATCTAAAGTTGTACTAAAGCTTAAGAATAAAGGAACAAACTTGGTTACAGAGACGAGAAAGATGACAATGTGATGGGTCATATGAAGCCATGACATGGAAGTATGACCTGATCTCAATCAAATAATGCAAAACCAAGTAAAGCAACTAATAGTATGAAGTTGTAACCACAATCCTACACTTTTGTGTGTGTGGGTGGGGTTGGGGGATCTACCTATAAGAAACAATAAGCTTCTTCATTTAACAGTAGAAAAGTTTGAGATAACAATGCAACTATTCTCGGAGATTTGGTATCAACAAGGTAACACTATATACAAAGAGGGGACTACGAAGACAACTTTACAGAACTGAATAAGAGATACTACAAACACTCATTTTGTCGATCATCTTCTCTATTTCGATCACATATAAGGACCATAGAACAAGAATGCACTTCTCAATAAAATTATGAACAATACAAGCAAAAAGTAGCTCAACATAATTCACAAATCCCCTTAAGATATAATTGTTACCATCTCGATGAGGTTTGTCGGTGAGTAGTTTGGTCCTCGGCATCCCACTGCTCAGATCAAATATATTGATCAACCTTCCCACGCACCCCGAGTATGGTTTCTGAAGGTCTTGCCCCTTTCTATTCTGAAAACCAATCATCTTGGCACCTGATGAAAAAAATATATACAAGAACAACCCATCACAACTTCTTCATTCTCCCAAACTAAGACCCCCAAATCACTAAAGACCTCAAAAAATAAGATCACTCACCAGAGCATATTCACATGTTGGAAGAGCAAATTTCCACTCCAAACAATAGTGTTACTAGCTCCATGCTTCAATCACTGCAGATTAATCCAACCCAAGTAACAACATAAGAAAAGTTTGCAAGAAAAATGAAGAAGAAAAATCTATTCATTGTTTTCACCGAAGATCCCACCATTTATATGACATGACTACAAACACTACTCAGTACGGCTGTTCCCATGCTTCAATGGGCACAATCAAAGCAGCACAAATTCAGGGACAAGAAATGATAAAGATTCTTCATTTATCATTAATATTCCATCCACATGCATGACATGACAAGGAAAAAAAAGACCCACTTTTTTTCTGCAGATCCCTTCCTCATCTGACCATTGTCATAACTGATAGTGAAAAAAAGCTCCCTCCTTTCTACAGAAACCTCACTATTTCACTTGGGGAGAAGGGCCAATGAACCCTAACTTTCCACCTGAGCCAACTGACTCATTCCATAGCAGAAGGGAACATGGCCCAAGCTCTAAAAAACCAAATTTTAACAGTAAAAAAAAGCGAGAAATCGCTAAAAACTTGCTATCTTGGAAATAAAAGCTACTTTTCTCCCAAAAATGATCAAATCCACCACTAAAGAAACCCTAGATTCAAGCCCATAAAACCCCACCGTTTGCTAGAATCGACATGGCCCATACTCTAAACTAGCAAGATTTCACAGTAGAAAGGGAAAATTCATCAAAAAGTTGCAATTTTGGAAATAATTACAAGCTACATTTCTCCCAAAAGGATCAAATCCACCACCGGAAAACTCTTTTAAAAAAAAACTTTTCGCAGTAGAAAATTTGGTGGGTGGGGGGTGGGGGGGGGGGGGGGGGGGGGGGGGGGGGGGGGGGGAGGGTCGGGGGAGGTCATGGAAATAATGCGGACCTATATTTCTCCAGAAAAATCAAATTTAGCACCAAAGAAATCCTAGATTCGAGCACAGAAAGTCCTAATTTTTTGCCTAAATTACCATAAAAATCTCAACTTTAAGCGACTACAGAGAGCTACATTGAGAGAGAGAGAGAGAGAGAGAGAGAGAGAGAGAGAGAGAGAGAGACATTGGATCTCGCAGCCGGTGAGGAGGATCGGACGTCTGAGGAGTTCACCGGAGACACATGATGGAAAATGATGTGAAATTTTGGATTTTGTAGAGAGAGAGAGAGAGAGAGAGAGAGAGTATGCGTGTGGCAATTTATCCGTTGGAGTTGTATAGTTTGGTGAGGACAAGGAAATATATGATAGAATATTAATGAGTGTATCTAAACTTTGTTGATTAATGTAAAAATTATTATTTATTATATAATAAATTAATGATGAAAAAAAATGAAAAATGGTGATGAGTATTTACAAATACTTGTTACAAATACAAGTAGAGATAGTAATCTATAAATGAAAAGTAAGAAAATCCTATGGATTTATCGAGTGCAAAACCTTTTGTTTACATATATTAGGTATAAATATTAATATAATAGAAATTTTGCTGTAGAGGAATATATTTTGACAAATAATTGAGAAATTTGGCTAGGAAGAGAATACCTCAGGACTTGCGTATTTTTTATTGGAAATTGCTGAGAAACCCAATTTCGAAATTGGTTTGTATGAAAAACTCACCCGCAGGATGGATTTTATGAAATGTCCAGAATTATATATTTTCAAGTTAAATATTCTAAGATTTCCTTTAGAAGTTCTGTATTTACAAAATTGTCATCTTTATAATACCATAATTACCCTTCGCACAAACTCATATTTGGATTGCGATTTTTGTCTTCTTCTTCACGAGAGATCTGAATTCCATTGCTCTCATCTTCAGCAGAGATCGCAAAGATCTTTCGTAGTTCACTGTGCTTTTCTTCAGTTGAACTCCGATCATTGCTCATCATCATCATCGTGGAGAGATTTGAAGTTTTTCGACGATTAGGTCAATTGTGGAGAGAAGATCTTCTTCTTCTTTTCCATAAGAGTTAGCATCGTTTTGAAAGAAGAACGAAAACTCTTGAATTTTTGTTCCTGACAAAAAAATTTCCACAAAAATAAACAAAAAATTAGGTTTTAGGTTTCTGTCGACTGTTCTCCATCATTCTCCGTGATTTTAACACGAAGAATGACCATTCTCTGTGTTAAAATCACGGAGAATGACCATTCTCCGTGCTAAAACCAAGGAGAATGACCTTATCCATGTCAAAATAATGGAGAATGGCCATTCTCCGTGTCAAAATGACGGAGAATGACCATTTTCTGTGTTTAAAATGACGGAGAATGGTCATTCTCCGTGGTTTTAGCACGGAGAATGGTCATTTTTGTGGTTTTAGCACGGAGAATGGCCATTCTCCGTGATATTACCACGGAGAATGATCATTCTCCTGCATTTTATGTCCAGTTGAAACTTTGAAGGGCCATAACTTTTGACTGGGAGGTCGAAACGAGGTCCGATTTGTTGCAAAAGGAGCGTATTTCCGAGGAGCCGGAGATTAACAGTTTCTTTATTAGTCGGGGCCTTCCGAAATTTTAGAATCGTGAAAAAAATGATATTTGGACCTCCGTTTTAACAGTTTTACCGTGTTTTTAGAATGGTCATTCTCCGTCATTTTAACACGGAGAATGGCTATTCTTTGTCGATTTAACAAGGAGAATGGTCATTCTCCGTGTTAAATTGACGGAGAATGGCAATTCTTCGTGTTAGAATGACGGAGAATGATCATTATCCTTGTTAAATTGACGGAGAATGGCCATTCTCCATCATTTTAACACGGAGAATGGCTATTCTTTGTCGATTTAATAAGGAGAATGGTCATTCTCCGTGTTAAATTGACGGAGAATGACAATTTTCCGTGTTAGAATGACGGAGAATGATCATTATCCTTGTTAAATTGACGGAGAATGGCTATTCTTTGTCAATTTAACAAGGAGAATGGCCATTTTTTTCAAAATTTTAGAATCGTGAAAAAAAAAGATGTTTGGATCTTCGTTTTAACAGTTTTACCGTTTGTCAGTCTTTTCGAAATTTTTCGACGAGTTTTTGAAGTAATGTTTGAAAATTTTAGAGGAGAAAACCTGATTCGAAACTAAGCGACGTATGGAAGAAGAGAAATTATCGAAATAATTTTTTTGAAGAGTAGGATTCGGGGGTGTTTTCAATAAATTAGAAGGACAAAAAGGTCATTCAAAATTCCCTTTATATATTTTTTGCTAATTCTGGGCACGCGATAAAATATTATTTTGCGGTGGGTTTTTCATAAAACTTTTGTAATTTTGGGGCATTTCATAAATTTTCCCTTTTTTTATTATTTTAAAAAAAGGCCAAACGTTTTGACTTATCATTTTTTTCCGAAAAATTTGCATATAAGTCCCTTATATTTTTCAATATTTAATATAGATAAATCTATTTTTAATACAAGTAAAATATAATTTTTTAGATAAGTCTCTAAAAATATATGCAAGAACTAAAAAAAAAAAAATATTTTTTAGTTTTCTCATGGAAAAATATATTAAAATATGTAAGAATATATTGAAATGAGTAAGAATATTATGGTGAAAATGAGTAAGATTTGATGTGTCTCATAGAGCACCGAAAATATATAAGAATATGATGATTAAAATCCTTGAAGAAGAGCGACA
The DNA here is from genome assembly GCA_029216955.1 of Iris pallida. Classification (NCBI taxonomy): domain Eukaryota; kingdom Viridiplantae; phylum Streptophyta; class Magnoliopsida; order Asparagales; family Iridaceae; genus Iris; species Iris pallida. The sequence continues at coordinate 13,590,841 of JANAVB010040218.1, read as the reverse complement.
AGAAAATAGTAGACGGATGACAAAATATCAGCCTGAGTCATCGACATGGAAGAAAAAGACTAGCATAGATGGAGGACTTAACCAACATGCACATATGACCTTGGTGACGACTACTTGAAAGATTTGATGTTTTTTTTTAATGAAGAAAAGGGACCCAAATTGATGTAAGAATCAATGCATATAAGAGAGAGTATTGATTACCAGGTGCATATCACAAGAACTTTTGTTGAGATTGTACTCGTGACACGAAAAGTTGTATACTGAGAATGATCATCGTACGCAACAGGAGTGTAGTATTAACTTATATATCTTATGATAGTTTTAGAAAACTACAAAATTTTCCAATTTGTTTACTTCAATTTGAAGTTCTGAAGTATATTTGTCAACTCATTGAATATTGATTTTTTTTTTTTTCTTTATATAACCCGTCTGTTATAACTTTCTTGTATTGTAGATAAAATACTAATGTTTTATAGGTTTTTTTTTAATGTCATCCATTCGTGTGATAATCTTATGATATACTCGTACCTATAGTTTGCATTAGTTAGATCAAAATGTAACAATACATATACACGTAAGGAACATTGATTGTCATTCTCAAAATAGGAGTTAACTTGCACTTTCAAAAGGAGCTGGCGAGTTAGTGCTTGGTTTCACCAAATATAAACAGAGGACAATTTGTTCATGTGCTTGGTCTTTTGGGATTGGGTCCATCGATCGATGGTCCATGGCAGAGGTGGAGAAGACGATAAATAGTACCGTAACCACGCCACAGGGCTCGAACATCCAACCACCCGGGCTGCAATGCATGGCAGGGAGGATTTTGATATTAATAGGTCTAGTTTAATTGTTAATCAAATATAAGAGGTCACAAAGTCCCTACTAATAAATAGTACCGTAACCACGCCACAGGGCTCAAACATCCAACTACCCGGACTGCAATGCCTCCCCTCTACCACTAGGCTAGCGGATCATTGGTATCACATGTTGACAATATCTTATGTAGCAAACAAAATATCCAACCAGTTTTATTCGATCTGCTTTTAAATTGTTGGCACTTCAACAAATCATATTCAATTATTGGCACTTCAACCAGTTTTATACAATCTGCTTTTAAATTATTGGTGCATATATATATATATATATATATATATATATATATATATATATATATATATATATATATATATATATATATATAGCAAAATAGTTGAAACAAATTGCTAAAATGCCATTTTTTTGCCTAAACTCTGCCACAATAAAATATTCATTCAAACAATAATAAAGTACAAAAAGAAATTGTACAATGATTAAACAGCTGCCAGCCACATTAAATTGTGATACATTAACCTTCCGTCATGTACAAAATTATTCAAAAAAAAAAAAAACTTTTTCCAAGAACATTCTTTCTCACCAATTAAACAACTGCCAGCCACATTAAATACAACAAAAAAAAAATCATAAATGTACCAGATTCGTTATCAATAGCCGTGCCATAATATAAACATTAGCTTTTACTTTGGCAAGTTCAGAAGCTTCCATATGTCATTTGCAACCCTTAGGTTTCTGTGCAAGATTTTGACAAAATGTAAGCCAGCCAATGAGACCTAATTTTTGGTTCCAGAACTAAATGTGACACTTCCAATAATAAATTTGACACCAATTTCAATATTTTGCTTCAAGATAAATGCGGCAAACACATTTCTCCATCAACCAAGAAAACTGTTGGTTTCCCAACATATATTACATTAATAATGTTGTGTTCATACTGTCTATAAATACAGTGAAGAATGGATTTCATCCTCACTCTTCAACTTTCAGAGAAAAATTTCTTCATCAATGGCTCCTTTCTTCTCACTAATTTGTGATGTCAGTCCATCCAAAACATTTTAGAATTTGAAGGTTCGACTCATTCGTATGTATGATGTACCCGGATACAGAGGGAAAGGGCAACCATTCAGTCTCGAGTGTGTATTTCACGATACTGAGGTAATTTTATTTAACCTCAGTATATTACATTTTGTATTTCTGTTTAAGTATAATATAATCCAAAAAATTGGTGATGTACAATAATAGAATAAACTACTATTACATTGAACTGTTGTAATAATTCAATGCTTCCATATGGTTACAAAATTTTTAATATTTAGAGTGAGATGTACGGAAATGTAAGGAAAAGTTTTTCATATTCTATCAATATCAAACCTTCTAAAACTGGTGTAATTTTATATATAGAATATATGTTTGTATTAGTACAAACTCGAATCAAAGTACAAATGACACCTAATTAACAGCAAAAAAAATAATAGCAAAAAAAAAAAACACAAATGACAGTAACATAAAACGTTAAAACGATAGCAAAAAAAAACACAAATGCCAGTAACATAAAACGATACTGAGGTAATTTTATTTAACCTCAGTATATTACATTCTGTAATTCTGTATTAGAGATTATATTTGTAACTAATGTAAATCTGGCCCATAAGCCCAATCATGTAGACACTATATATATTGTAACCAGCCTCCATCAATGAGAACAAGGCATTATTATTTCCTACATGGTATCAGAGCCTCCAGAAAAACTCTAGCCGTCATATTTCCCATCCTCAAACTCCGAGCTGCTGTCAACCCCTACGCGCCCCCTACACAGCCGATCCGGCCGACCCCTACGTGCTCTACGCGCCCGATCCGGCGCCGCACGCCCCCTACGTCGTCGATCCGGCCGACCCCTACGCGCCCAATCCGGCACTGCCGACCCCTACGCGCCCCCTACGCTCCCGATCCGGCGCCGCCGACCCATACGCGCGTCGACCGCTACGCGCCCTCTACACGCCCGATCCGGCGCCGCCGACCCATACGTGCGCCGACCCCTACGCGCCCGATCCGGCGCCGCCGACCTCTATGCGCCCGATCCGGCGTACCGACCGCGGGTGATTCGCCGCCGACCCCGTCCATCAGCGGCCGATTCGCCGCTCGTTCGGCCGATCCGTAGGAGTTGTACAAAATTTTGTACATCCGACATCCGCGAGCGGCCGATTCGCCGCCGACCCTGTAGCTCCCCTTCCCGAAAATTCTTGAAATATTTTATTTATTTGCTTTAAATAGTGATTTTTTTAGATTTTTATAAATGATTATTTAGTTAATTATTACAGTAGATGATTTTTGCCATGGTTTAGATTTGGAGTACAAGGTGACTAGGAATCATGGCACGGATAGTGCAGTGACGTGCTTTGACTAGTGTTTAGCCATGGTTGGGGAGGGTCGAGCCATAGTGATGTCCTAACTAGGAAAACCAGACCAAGTTGCGACTTAACCCTTACCGAAGTTTCGATTTATTATTTAATTATATTATTGAGTTTTAGAGAACCAGGTTGTATCGAACCTGTCCAGATTGAGCCCAAGTCAAATTCAGTCCATGTAGGCATGTAGTGGGACCAAATACGGCCTTGTAGACATGTTTGGTTAATGCAAATATTTTGTATGTATATTTAGGAATTGGCAATTATTTTCTAAATATTTGTTATATGTACATTATATGTATTATTATTATTAAATAATGTTTTACAAATTTTGTATGATCTTCTAAAACTAGATAAGTAGTGTGCGCGTTGTATCCATCAAGAATGATAATCAACCTATTATTGATTGTCATTAGGATTATTATTTATTATTATTGGTTTATTGTATTTTATTATTATTATTATTATTATTATTATTATTATTATTATTATTATATGTACACCTGTATATATGTATAACACTATCCTAGAAGAATATTGCTAAGTTTGTATTTAGAATTTTCTGAATATCTATTTATGGATATACATGTTTATTATTTGTTATTATATTTGTGTGTACATATATGTATATATAAATATATATATGTATACATGTGTAAATACAGATATAAATATAGATATAAATGTAGGTATAAAAATATAGGTATATACGTATGTATAAATATAGATATATAAGAGTGTATGAGTGTATATATATAAATATACATTATATATGGGTGCATGTATATTTTATATATATATATATATATATATATATATATATATATATATATATATATATATATATATATATATATATATATATATATATATAAAATATATATATATATATAAAATATATATATATATATATATATATATATATATATATATATATATATATATATATATTAAAAAAAAAAAAAAAAAAAAAAAAAAAAGCACATCGAGTCGTGGTGTACTGGTAACACCACCGTGCACCGGGGGTGAGGGTCGGGTTCGAGCCCTCCCTCCCACGGAGGTGGCTGGGTGGCGGTGGCCACGGCCTCCGGGCCAAGGTCGGGTGGAGTCGTCCACCGGCATTGGTTTTTAAAACAAAAAAAAAAAAAAAAGAAAAAAAAAAAATATATATATATATATATATTAATAGAAAGGAAATGGAAAAAGAAAAAGAAAAAGAAAAAGGAATATATGAAGAGCAAAGAAGCAGTAGCATTCCAAAGCAATATCAGCCCAGGCCAACCGAGCCGGCCCACAGAGCAGCTTACCATCCCCATAACAGGGCGGAATCCCACGCCCTCTGAACCGAAACCCGATCGGGATTTTTCGCGCGTATAGGTATATATAGAACAGAGGGGGAGGTCAAAAGCTAACCCTAAACTCGATACGCCACCCTTCCCCAACCCCTGGACGGCCACCCACCACCGTTACAACCGCCACGAGTCGCCAGAGCCGACCTCACTCGAATCCGAGGCCCCGACGAGGCAACCATGATCCAGTCTCCACCGGGAACCACCATAAACCACTCGGACTCCTTCTCTTGCTCAGCCCGCGCAAGTTGGGCCACAGCCACCCCCAGCCGTTGTCACGCCCCGAGTCGGCAACGTTCGTCCCCGTTGTTAATTTTTGCCGATTCGATCGTCCTCGCTAAGGCGTGATGCCGTACGAGTCTGGAATTGCACTCGTACAAGACAGAACGTTACGTTGCATTTGATATAAATACGCCAAGTTGAAACTTCACAAATCACATCAGAATTTAAGATGCAGTATAGGAAGATAGAAATACTTTTCATTCATAGCTTGCAACGAAGTGTAAGACGTAATTACATTGGATGCCGTTGCGGCTACATTGATTGAAAACAAAAAAAAATACATTCGACAAGTTGCCTGAACTACGCTTGCCGTCCCATACATTCGCCCCTTTATACATAAGCCGTCGACTTGAATTGGCTTCAAAATACTTCAGTATAGGAAGAGCTTCAAAATGCCTCTCCGCACTTCAGCTTCGTTTTAGGTTGGAGCGCCCGCCGCACCTGGGGAAATTGGAGGAGGGGATTAGCACACTTGCTAAGTGGACGAGACGAACCAACTCGTCTAAACTGACTATGATTGTTAGGATAGGCATGCTTTAGAGTTGTCTTTCTATTAGAACTAAATAAATTCAGTTCATATTCGATAGCCATCTTTGAGTATTAAAGCATACAACATAACATCGCAGTTTATCATATTTCTTACCACGGCCGTGCTCGTCCCTGCATGAAAACAGAGATAATATTTACACCTGTATAAGACAATAGGTGAGCATGCAACTACCTTATATGCGGTCATTGGTGCTACGCACCACTAGGGACTTAATCGAAGTTGGCATGCGACGCAACCCGTTCAGCCTAGGTTGCAAGCCTTACTGAAGGTCCCGCATGCCTCGTGCCGAAGCACGATAAATTATTCTTCCTAGGACGAATCGGTTCCGATGCCCCGGATACCGTTTCGAGGAAAACAAACTTGTGCACAAGCTGTCCATGACCATGCCTTTGTGCGAACAGTTTCATATATGCAAACAGTTTCGTATAGCACGGATAGTATCGAACAGCATTATCATTTCTCGCAACTTATGCAACGATTCATTTTCCCCAAAGTCGTACACCGATTTAGCGTCCCGTGGGCACCAAATTGTCCGAGGCATCATAACCCATGATCGACGTTTCATATTATTTTACAGCACATGAAATAGTCTATCTTTTTACTAGAACCTTAAACTTTTCCAGTTATGTGAGAAACTTGTATTTTTCCAAGTAGATTACTCAAAATTGATACGTTTTTTCCGAGTTCTTGACTTAGTGGATTGGCATGCAATTAACTTGGTATCGTTCGATTTGAATGAATTCGAAGCAAGGAATAAGTTTGTGGGACAGAGTAGAAAAGAAGGCTCGAATCACCTACCGATTACTTTGCTTCGTGCCGATCGTCCAAGCGCTACGCAACGTCAATCCTTAGTTACGCGAGCTCCTGCAATGGCACCAACGCTTTGTTAGAATTCCTTCCTTTTCCCTTGCATCGAAATTGTAATTGCATCCATGAAAACGACGCGAAAGCACTTCATCAAGTCCAGCGGCAAAGCTCCAAGAAAACCATACAGCGGTCTGGTCCCTTCGAAGGGACTCTTATAGAGAGCTCACTCACCGAGATGCAGCCCGCTGCATCTAGGACTTATTCCAACAGAAGTCGTTCCATTAGTTGGATCGATTCTCGTAACTTTCGTCCAAATTGATTTGAATCGATGCCGCAAGGCGTTAACGTTTACCAAGCTTAGCGATCGAGTCAGATGGCCATCTAAGTTCCCGACCGATCTGACTCGGCACTAGCATATTATGAAGTTCCGTCGCCTATCGAAAGCGGGGCGCTACATAATATACCACTAAGAAAAAGTTTCGTCCCGAAACTTAAGAACAAGGGTCTGACCTTAACTTAGACAAACAACGCGGGGTACTTCTCTTTCATCTCCGCCTCCATCTCCCACGTCGACTCCTCGACTGAATGGTTCCGCCAAAGCACGCGGACCAAGGACATCGACCGATTTCGCAGCACCTTCTCCTTGCGGTCCAAAATTTGAATAGGCTCCTCCGAGTAAGACAAGTCAGTACGTAACTCCAACTGATCGAAGCTGACCACATGACTTGGATCGTGCACGTATTTTTGAAGTTGTGAAACATGGAAAACATCGTGCACATCAGCTAAGGCAGGAGGTAGTGCGATCCGATAAGCAACCGTCGCAACTCGCTCAATGATCTCGAAGGGGCCTACAAATCTCGGGCTCAACTTGCCTTTAATGCCGAACCGCATCACACCGCGCATGGGCGTTACTTTTAGAAATACATGGTCCCCGGCCAAGAACTCTAGCGGTCGCCGACGAAGATCTGCGTAGCTCTTTTGTCGACTTTACGCGATGCGGAGTCTATCTCGAATCAAGCGGACCTTTTCGACGGCCTGCTCCACCAGTTCCGGTCCAAGCACTTGTCGCTCTCCGACTTCATCCCAGCATATCGGTGAACGACACTTCCTCCCGTAGAGCACTTCGTATGGAGCCATCTGAATGCTCGACTGATAACTATTGTTATACGCAAACTCCGTAAGCGGTAAATGTGTATCCCAACTAGTCTTTAGGTCGATCGCACACAGACGCAACATATCTTCTAAGATCTGATTGACCCTCTCTGTCTGACCGTCTGTTTGGGGATGGTACGCCGAACTAAAGTTCAGTTTGGTCTCCATCGCCGCTTGGAGGCTCGTCCAGAAACGCGATAGGAATCGCCCGTCTATGTCCGAAATTATAGAGGCCGATACCCCGTGCAGTCGAACAATCTCATCGACGGAGATTTGTGCTAACCGATCGACGCTCCATCCTACTTTAATTGTGATGAAGTGAGCCGACTTGGTCAATCTATCAACAATGACCCAAATCGCGTCATTCTCCCGCGGCGTCTTCGGAAATCCTACATTGAAATCCATCAAGATATTGTCCCACTTCCACTCGAGAATGGGGATGTTCTGCAGCTCGCCGCCTGGCCGTTGGTGTTCCGCCTTCACCTGCTGACACGCCATGCATTACGATACGAACGTAGCCACGTCTTTCTTCATGCCGTGCCACCAAAAGTTTGTGCGCAAGTCCTTGTACATCTTGGTGCTTCCAGGATGTAACGAGTACTTCGCATAGTGCGCCTCCGTCAGAATTTCTTTTCTGAGTTCGACAGTTTCAGGAATGTAGAGCCTTCCCTTTAGTCGCATCGTCCCGTCTCCGTCTTTCGCAAAGTCAGTCGCCCTTTCCGTTGAAATCAGCTCGCGCATTTTCTTCAGGAATGAGTCGTCCCCCTGTGCGGTCTTTATCTTGCTAAGCAGGCTCGATCCTAACTTCAGTTGAGCTAGGTGCAGGTGTCGATACTCAATTCCGAGTTCGATACCCATCGCTTCAAGGTCTCGCTTTATCTCCTTGTTTATGGCCAGTGTTCCCATAAACATTCTGCTGAGTGCGTCGGCCACCACGTTTCCCTTGCCCGGTGTATACTCGATCGTTAGCTCGTAATCTTTTATGAGTTCGAGCCAACGTCGCTGTCGTAGGTTGAGCTCCCGCTGTGTAAATAAGTACTTCAGGCTTTTGTGATCTGTGTAGATTCTGCATGCCATGCCATAGAGTAGTACCGCCATAACTTCAATGCAAAGACGATCGCCGCCAATTCTAGGTCGTACGTCGGGTAGTTTTTCTCATGCTGCTTCAACTGCCGTGAAGCATAGAAGATGACTTTGTCTCTCTGCATGAGTACGCACCCGAGGTCAGTTCCCGATGCGTCGCTGAATATCTGAAAGCCTTCTGGACCGTCTGGAAGTGCAAGAATTGGAGCTGAGACGAGCCGTTGCTTCAACTCTTGGAAGCTGGATTCACAGTCGTCGCTCTATTCAAATACTACTCCCTTCTGGGTGAGGCGAGTCAGAGGCGACGCTAGTTTTGAGAAGCTTCATATGAATCTACGATAGTAGCCCGCTAAGCCCAGGAAATTCCGAATGTCGCTAGCCGAGGCAGGTCGTTTCCAATCCACCACCGTATCAATCTTCTTTGGGTCCACCGCGACACCTTCGGCAGAGATTACGTGCCCGAGGAATATCACGCTACTCATCCAGAACTCGCACATACTCTGCTTGGCGTACAATTTGTTTTTACGCAGAATCTGCAGTACCGTCTTCAAATGTTCCGCATGTTCTTCACGATTCTTTGAGTTGACAAGGATATCGTCGATGAATATGACTACAAATTTATCTATTTGAGGTTGGAAGACTCGGTTCATCAGATCCATGAACGCGGCTGGGGCATTCGTCAAACCGAACGGCATGACGAGGAATTCGTAATGACCATATCGAGTGTGGAAGGCAGACTTCGATATGTCGTCGGACTTGATCTTCAATTGATGATAGCCTGAACGAAGATCGATTTTTGAAAATATTGCCGTGCCTTGCAGTTGGTCAAACAAGTCGTCGATTTGCGGCAAAGGATACTTGTTTCGCACGGTCGCCTTGTTGAGTTCCCGATAGTCGATGCATAGCCGCAACGACCATCCTTCTTCTTCACGAACAGTACGGGAGCTCCCCACGGAGAGACGCTAGGGCGAATAAATCTGCGGTCTAGCAACTCTTGTAATTGTACCTTCAGCTTCTTCAGTTCTGCTGGAGCCATTCGGTAAGGCGCCTTTGATATCGGCCGTGTATCCGGAAAGGTGTCGATGCTGAATTCAATTTCTCGATCCGGCGGTATCTCGGACATCTCGTCAGGAAAAACGTCAGGAAAATCTGCCACAATATCAGTCTGCATTGTGTTTGTATTATCCGTCCGCGTGTCTCGAACTGATGCCAAGTATCCCGTACAGCCGAAACGCAGCATACGCCTTGCCGAGATTGCCGACACCATCATCGCCGTCTTCGAGGCTGTACCGCACGAATATGAGAACTCTGTCTCGCTAGGAAGGCGAAACACCACTCTCTTCTCCGCGCACTCGATCGTTGCACGACAAGCGCCCAACCAATCCATGCCCAGGATTATGTCGTAATCTTTGATGTCTAGCACGACGGCATCCAAGGATAGATATCTTCCCCCGACGTAAATGTGACCATCCCTACAAATAAAGTTCGCAGGCATATCGACTCCCGACGGAGTGCTAACGCTAATATTTATATCTAGTGATTGCATGGTTATTTTATTTTCTTTCGCATAATCAGCAGATATAAAGCTATACGTCGCACCCGAATCGAATAGGACTCGAGCAGGTATATCTTTGTAGAGTAATATACCTGTTACAACTGTATCGGACGCGTACGCCTCGTCCCGAGTTAAGGCATAAACTCGGCCTTGAGCTCCGTGGCGTTGATTCTGCGGGGTCACAGGCACCACATTTGCGCCTTGTAGTGTAGGCGCTTTATATGGATTCGGAGTGTTCCTTGGTGGGTTGTGTTGATTCGGCTTCCCCGCCTGACAATATTGACTGAAGTGGCCTAGCTCGCCACACTTGAAGCATGCTCTCAGTCTACAATCGGGTGCTCGGTGCCCACACTTGCCGCATCTGTTGCAATTTACTGCGGCAAAGTGACCATGATTCTCAGACGTGTTTGGGCGCTTTGGTACTCCCGATCCTCCAGCGTCATTAGGGCGCTTGTTGAAGTTGTTACGAACGACAGGCACGGTCCTTTGTGACATACGGCCAAAGATTCGCTCACTATCAAGTGCGGCTTCGTAGGATTCACGATAAGTTTGGCATCGTTGGTTCATGATGTCCCTACGCAGTTCTTCATTAAGGCCTTGCTGAAAATGCTCGCACCATTCTTCTTTGTTGGGCAGGAAGGCGCTGGCAAATTTTGCAAGTTTCGAGAAGCTTGCATCATAATCTTCCACACTCATATTCCCCTGCCTCAACATCATGAACTCATCTGCCTTCTGTCGACGGATGGCGCGAGGAACGTACTGCTCAAGGAAGGCTGTCTTGAATATTTCCCAAGAAATCTTTTTGTTGGAATCGGTTTCACAGATCTCTTGTTTCTTCGCCGCCCACCAGTCATGTGCTCTAAGTTGTAACTGCAGCACCGCACAGGCCACCCTCTGGGACCCTTCGATGCAGAGGAGATCGAACAAGTCCTCCATCTCTGCGAGCCATCCTACTATCACGTCGGGCTCTGCTTGGCCGTTGAACTTTGGCGGGTTCATTTTGCGAAACTCCTTCACTTTGAACATGGAAGGAGAGTTCATCATTTACGGGGAGCCATCTTCCTCCTCGTCTTCTTCTTGATCACCTTGCTTTTCCTCGGGCTCTTCGTCCGTCGTCTTGGTATTGTCCGCCATTCTGCTCACTATCTGAGTCAGGGCATTCTTCTGTCTTTGTTGCACCTCAAATTGGGCTTTGAATTGTGTCTGAAGCTGCTGCTGCTGCAGTTCCATCAACTGTAGCATCTTCTGCATAGTCATCTTGCTAGGCTCAGTACTTTTTGTACTCGACGTACTATCTACAGTTTAGGTTGTTGGGCCGACAATTTTCTTATCTCGCTTAGTCATTCCTACAAACAGTGTAAACCCGTTAGTATTTTTGAAAAATATCTACGGGCTTACCTGTATGGAACTTATATTTTACGCAGCATGCTGACAAGCATTCAATCAAGCCATCGCAACGGACATTCCAACAATGAAACATATTTCGAAAATCTGAGGAAACATAACTGAGCTCTGATACCAATTTGTCACGCCCCGAGTCGGCAACGTTCGTCCCCGTTGTTAATTTTTGCCGATTCGATCGTCCTCGCTAAGGCATGATACCGTACGAGTCTGGAATTGCACTCGTACAAGGCAGAATGTTACGTTGTATTTGATATAAATACGCCAAGTTGAAACTTCATAAATCACATCAGAATTTAAGACGCAGTATAGGAAGATAGAAATGCTTTTCATTCATAGCTTGCAACGAAGTACAAGACGTAATTATATTGGATGCCGTTGCGGCTACATTGATTGAAAACAGAAAGAAAATACATTCGACAAGTTGCCTGAACTACGCTTGTCGTCCCATACATTTGTCCCTTTATACATAAGCCGTCGACTTGAATTGGCTTCAAAATACTTCAGTATAGGAAGAGCTTCAAAACGCCTCTTCGCACTTCAGCTTCATTTTAGGTTGGAGCGCCCGCCGCACCTGGGGAAATTGGGGGAGGGGATTAGCACACTTGCTAAGTGGACGAGACGAACCAACTCGTCTAAACCGACTCTGATTGTTAGGATAGGCATGCTTTAGAGTTGTCTTTCTATTAGAACTAAATAAATTCAGTTCATATTCGATAGCCATCATTGAGTATTAAAGCATACAACATAATATCGCAGTTTATCATATTTCTTACCACGGCCGTGCTCGTCCCTGCATGAAAACAGAGATAATATTTACACCTGCATAAGACAATAGGTGAGCATGCAACTATCTTATATGCGGTCATTAGTGCTACGCACCACTAGGGACTTAATCGAAGTTGGCATGCGACGCAACCCGTTCAGCCTAGGTTACAAGCCTTACTGAAGGTCCCGCATGCCTCGCGCCGAAGCACGATAAATTATTCCTCCTAGGACGAATCGGTTTCGATGCCCCGGATACTGTTTCGAGGAAAACGAACTTGTGCATAAGCTGTCCATGACCATGCCTATGTGCAAACAGTTTCATATATGCAAACAGTTTCGTATAGCGTGGATAGTATCGAACAGCATTATCATTTCTCGTAACTTATGCAACGATTCATTTTTCCCAAAGTCGTACACCGATTTAGCGTCCCGTGGGCACCAAATTGTCCGAGGTATCATAACCCATGATCGACGTTTCATATTATTTTACAGCACATGAAATAGTCTATCTTTTTACTAGAACCTTAAACTTTTCCAGTTATGTGAGAAACTTGTATTTTTCCAAGTAGATTACTCAAAATTGATACATTTTTCCCGAGTTCTTGACTTAGTGGATTGGCATGCAATTAACTTGGCATCGTTCGATTTGAATGAATTCGAAGCAAGGAATAAGTTTATGGGACAGAGTAGAAAAGAATGCTCGAATCACCCACCGATTACTTTGCTTCGTGCCGATCGTCCAAGCACTACGCAACGTCAATCCTCAGTTACGCGAGCTCCTGCAATGGCACCAACGCTTTGTTAGAATTCCTTCCTTTCCTCTTGCATCGAAATTGTAATTACATCCATAAAAACGACGCGAAAGCACTTCATCAAGCCCAGCGGCAAAGCTCCAAGAAAACCATACAGTGGTCCGGTCCCGTCGAAGGGACTCTTATAGAGAGGTCACTCGCCGAGACGCAGCCCGCTGCATCTAGGACTTATTCCAACAGAAGTTGTTCCATTAGTTGGATCGATTCTCGTAACTTCCGTCCAAATCGATTTGAATCGATGCCGCAAGGCGTTAACGTTTACCAAGCTTAGCGATCGAGTCAGATGGCCATCTAAGTTCTCGGCCGATCTGACTCGGTGCTAGCATATTATGAAGTTCCGTCGCCTATCGAAAGTGGGGTGCTACAGCCGTCGCCTACACCATCGCCAACGCCATCGACACCGCACTTTAAGTGAAGAAGAAGAAGTGATCGGTAAAAAGCAGGTTCGACGAAAGCTTTTAGCGGAAACAGGAAGAAAGCAATTGCTGGGCTGAGAAGGATCTACAAGCTTTCGGAGACAGTTGTAGATTTTGGACTTATTTGGCTTACCGGTTGACGGTTATTGTTGGCTCTTCGTGCAACCTCCAGGCAAGATACCTTGCCTTCCTCTACAGTTTATTTACATGCATATTTATATTATTATACAGTTTTACTACTTGATTATTTATATGCGATTTGTATATCATGCCTGCTAGTTTATGTATAGCCTTGTTTATAATTAGCTTTGTAGTTTATATTGGATTGGTTTTCTCGTGTATCGTGATTGGGTCGTGTCTGTTTGCCATTAAAATTGTTTTGATTGAAATCTTAATACAAACAGAACAGTGATACAATATAGGACTTAGATGTAGTCCTAGGAGTACACTTTTGTTTAAGCTGGGTCCTTAGTGCCAATGGAGCGAGTGGTAATGCGTTGACTCCGTTGACCGGCTGACGGCGGTTATCGGTTCTCTGAAGGTGTTGATTGCTCTGGGTGCTGGAGCTTGCTGAGAGGAGGAAGACGTTGAGTGTCTAGGACTGCCTCTCTGGTGATTCTCTGTTGTGGATTCTCAGTGAGTCTTGTGTGTTCTGAGTCTCTGTCCCCGTGTGAAGGAGATGACCCTTCTATTTATAGTTTTGCAGACTGGTTGCTCATGCGCGCATGCCGGCCGGATGCGCCGGTGTGGGGATGCCACGTGGAGGTTGCTGATGGAGGCGCACGGATGCTGCGCCATGATCGAGGGGGAGAACTCTTCATACTGCTGTTGTGAGCCGGCACGTAGCAGAGAGAAGATCTTTCCGTTGCTGAAATCTTGGATGAGTTGAGTCAAAAGACACGTGTCGTCGACTCATGGTTCGAAGATCTCGGATTTGGTGGAGAGGAGTGATCTGGTGAGCTGCGCCTTAGATTGGGCGCAGGAGGGGGCTGCGGCTCATAACCTTTAGGAGTTACAAACCATTTGGGGCGCATGGCTTTTGAGGCGCATGCAGACGACTTTCCTTCTGTCTTTCGGGATCAGAGAGCGGTCTGAGGCGCATGGCTTTTGAGGCGCATGCTGATTTGGACGCATGGCCATAGAGGCGCATGCTGATTTGGACGCATGGCCATAGAGGCGCATGCTGATGGTGGAGTGGCCACGTGGCTGTAGCCGTCGAAACAAAGTCATGATGATGCTGACGTTGCCGACGCTTCGTTTTCTGAAAAGCTGTCAACTGTTCAGACTTTGGGAGGTGTGCTGCCAACTCTGTCAGTTCAGCATTTAATGTTGGTGACGTTCGATGGACAGCTGAGTGGGCGCGTCGGTTGGCGTTCCACTCGGTATGGAGATGTGTGGGGGCGTACCCTCTGTAATGCGCCGAGTATTGTAAGGCGCGTCTGTGTGATGCGCCTGATGCCGAAGGGCGCATCCGTGTGATGCGCTGTCTGGCTGGCGCATCGGACATGTCTTTTAATGATGCGGCTGTCTCGCTCTTCGAGTGCCATAAATAGCCGTTTGGCTGAATTCGAGGCGTCCGGTTCATCCATTTAATGTAAATTCATTGCACAGAATTCGGAGGGCCATCCACTTGGCGCGTGGGTTTGATTTGCCCGGCCTATAAATAGTGGCATGGAGAGAAGACTTGCTTCTCATTCCCTCACGTACTTCCAACATGAACTTGAACATGCGGGTGCATTCTGTTGACGAAGTGCTCCCGAGGGTGAAGATGAGACGCTGTGTTGTCTTCGATGCACTTGAAGGTGACTGTTACATCCAAAAGACGGAGTCGAGGGCTTCTGAGGCAGGCGGAAGGTGCCTGTTGCATCCAAAGATAGGGATGCTCGAGCCTCGTCTCCGTTATTCCGGAAGAACCGTAGATCGGAATGGCGGTGCTAGGCTCTCTCTTCCTTCAAAGTGGGGTTTCCCCACTTTGATCGTGTCGAAAGCTGCTCCTTTAGCCGCGGTTTCGATCACGGTCTTCCTTCGGCTTTGGAGGCTCTTTTGAAGCCTCCCCTGGCCACAGCATTTGCGGTGCTCTTCTCTTCCTTGGTTCCAGCCAGAGGGTTAAATGCTTTATGTATCAAAGCATTTATCGGGCGAGCCTGGTTGGAGGCTCTGCTCGGCCAGGTGAGCCTGGCTGGAAGAATTTGGCTGAAGGGATGCACATAACTGAGCTGCTGAAGAGATGATGGAATGCGCCTGGATGGAGGCGCATGATATCGGCTGCGCCTCACTGGTGGCGCATAGTGATGCTGCGTCTATCTGGAGACGCATGGTGGCCGCTGCGCTTATCTGAAGGCGCATGGTGGCCGCTAGCTGTAGACTTATGCTCTTTCCTTTATAGAAATTCTCCTTTGTACAACCTTTTCTAGACATGTAATAGACTTTTTTTTTATATATAAATAAAAAATCCTTCTTCAAATGTCTATACTTATTGACTTTGCTGTGAAGTTCTTCGTCTGAGTTCTGGCGCATGTAGTGTCTGGCGCATGGGCTTTCTGTTTGTGAAATTCCATGCTTCTACAAGACCCCTTCAAAGTTTTCAAAACTTTTGAATAAGTTTTGGAATACTTTGAATAAGAAGCATGGAGGTCAGGGCGCATGATTTCTGGGCGCATGCCTGTTCGGGCGCATGCTCTTCTCAGTTAATGATGATGGTGCCTCGGTAACCGAAAAGATTAATGATGATCTTTTGATTTTATTTGCTGCTATCCTTGAACAGAACCCGAGGCGACGGCTGAGATCACACGTCATCTGTTCACGCGTGCGACCAAGCCCTATAAATAGGTAAGAGTTGGAGAGAGAAAGGGTTCTTCTTCTCCGTGCCTCTGCTTCTTTAGAGTTTCTTCTTCAAAAAACCCTAACTTCTCCTTCCTCGAGAGAATGGCTCCCAAGACTCCTCGCGGTGCTGCCGGCAAGGGAAAGAAGAAAGCGAAGGAGTCCGCGGAAGTTGCGGCGGCTGTCGTTCCTCGTCGGCCTGTCGAAGTTCGGCCGGAGGTGGTTGGTAAGTCTCATTGTCCGTACGCCAACGCACATAGGCCTTGAGTCTTTAATGATGTGCCGCGGTCTTTGCCCGCCGACGCGCATGGGTTTAAACCCTGGTGATACGCCGAGGCTATACTGCTGACGCGCATGGGTTCAAACCCTGAAGATGCGCCGAGGCTATACTGCTGACGCGCATGGGTTCAAACCCTGAAGATGCGCCGAGGCTATACTGCTGACGCACATGGGTTCAAACCCTGATGATGCGCCGCAGTTTTCTCCTTTAGACACATTTGTGTGTTCTCTTCTGACTTTTTCTGATCTTTTACTAGTGTCGATGGCAATTCCGCTTTTGAGTGAAGTTTTCTTGGAGGCTGCCTTCAACCAAATGGGAGTAGAGCATAACGAGGAAGTGATAAACCCTGCTCAAGATGCTCTTATGCTGGATCAGCCTCCTGAGAGAATGACCCTAATCCGTGAACAGCAGTATTGGTTCCTCAAACGGATGATAGAGCGTGGAGTTATTAAACCCTCCACATCTGATAAAGTGACCTTCCTGAAGCCTGAGTTCCTGTTTGGAGACCGTCTCACTTCTACTGACTCGTCAGTACTGAAGGTCAAGGAGGACTGGTTCTTTACTGCGAATGGAGTGCATATGACTGTTAAGCAACTTGAACGTCAGTGGCCTTTGACGTCCTTCTGTCGCCTTATTTCCCAGAGGAGAATGTCTTGGGAGCTTACCCCTTCTCATGGGGGAGCGGTGACTGGTGCCATCCAAATTGATTCTACTTCCGACCAAAGGGATGTTTTGACCGTTGTACGGTCTGGGTCTTCTTACACTTGGCGGACTTTACGTCCTGGGAGCCTCTACAGTGATGTACCCATTGATACGTTTGCTTATGTGCTTCGACTTTTACACACCGTATGTTTTTGATGGAGCGTTCCTACCCGACAGGAGAGTTTCGGGTGGAGGGTTGGTGCCATTACATCTCCAAATGGAATAAACTGACGCTCTAGATCTTGTCGCGGTTTCGGACTGAGCTCCGAGAGATCGGGTTGACTGCCGCGATCCGTGCTACCCAGGCGGGTGTTGACCTTAATAGGCACATGTTCCTCGCACTCCTGGAGATGTTTGATATCCATACCGGGACCTTCTTTACTCCGGTAGGAGAATTAGGGCTCGCACTTCATGAGATGTATGAGGTGTCTAAACTCCCTTGGGGGTTGGAACCCTATGAAGAGTACTTTCCAACCAATGAGGAATTTCAAGTCCTGGGGGACAGGGCTGAGGAGATGACGGCCGTCTTCAAGGAAGTGGCGAGTCATCATTACTATATGCAGAGGCGGAATAGGAACGGGACGCAGCCTCATGTGACCGCTTGGAGAGATTATGTCTTTAAACAAGACAAGGAGGATCCCTCACAATTTTCCACTCCACCGGCGCTCTCTCGTAGCGAAGTGTTGTCCGAAATGAGCAGGTTAGGGGAGAAAAATCCCCGAGGAAATGAGGACCAGCAGTCAGATGCACGCTCCTACAGCTGCTTCTGGCATCTTGCTTATCGGATGTCACCCAAGGCGGTGTTGGCATCCTACCTGATGATATGGCTCCGGGATTGCGTGTTCGCGGGCGGATCCGATGCCGTAGAGAGGATGACCCGAAACTTAATCCTGCCAGCCGTGAAGCTGGTTTTCGGCCGGCGTTTGGCTCTTCTCCCCGCAATGGTATATAACCTGCAGCGAGGTTTGAGAGAGTTTGCTGGAAATGTGATTTATGACAGAGGCCGAAGCAATAACTTCCCGCGCGCTGAACTGCCGTTTCACTATTTGATGGGATGGCTGATTTTGCATCATCCCAGTGTGATGAGCCCAGGCTCGGAAGGAGATTATATGGCTGGAGATGCATTCCTTCGTCGTTTCCATCGGAGGAGCTGGTCGCATACTGGTGTCCCGGTTTGTAGAAAGGTTTTATCCCGTCTTCAGGGTTGGGAGATCACCAAAGTTGGTCCCATCTATTTGGGTTTTGAGGCCAACGAGGATTTAAGGGACCTGGGCGAAGGTACCACCACTCTGCCTCAATGGGGATTCCGCTGGTTGCAAAGTATCCGGCCGTCCCATCTGGTGTACCGGAACTGGAATCAGTGCTACTGGAACCATACTTGCCGAGCCGCTTTGTGCGGCAATTTGGTTATGCTCAGATGATGTTGGATAACCCCAGTAATACCCTGGGGTATGTTGGAAGTTTGTTGGATGGTGCACGAGCTTGGCATTACTATAATGCCGGATGTACCGGAGCTCGTTTTACGTTGCCCGTCCCCGATCCGCGGCCGCCCATTCTTTACTCGGCCGCCAAATTTTACTGTGTTATGGCTGCCCCGCCCTCCGGATATGACAGGGAGACCAGCCTTATCGCAGGCACCCAGTTAGCAGCGACTGGGGATACGCCAGTGAAGGCCCGGCCGCATCGTCCGTCAGGGGCGGGTCAACGGAGTGCCCCCTCCGCATCACAAGCAGAACCTTCTGGCGATCGATCGAAATGATGTGCAGATACAGGGGCTGAATCTCTTGTGTCGAAGAAGCAGAAGAAGGCATCGTTACCGACGGTGTCATCGGATTCGGCGTCCGAAGAGGTAAGGACATCCTACTAAATCTGATTTTGGTTTCGCCACTTACGAGGCCTCATCTTCTTTTGTAGGAGCCGCTAAAAAGAAAACCTCGTACCCCAAAGTCGGGTGGGAGTAGGCAAGAAGAGATGGCGAGCTCGCCTGGAGTGCGTATCCCGCCGACAATGATGTCTCTCATGGAGGAAGATCCGGAGGATACTGTCATCGTGGAGGTTCCAGTATCCCCGGGTTATGTCAGGAGGGACCCTGAGGGTGCAGCAGCTTCCGAGGTGACGAAGGCCACAGCGGAGGCTTCACATATCGAAGGTTTAGCAAGTGCGCAGCTTCCTGGTGATGAAGAGGAATGGAGTTCATCATCTTCCGATGACATCGCTCCGAAGCTGCAGGAGTCTGTTGCGGGGGCAGCAGAAGCAGTAAGGATAGAGGAGAGGGTTGATTCCCCTCCTGGTCATGATAAAGGGAGGTCGGCTGAATCATTGCCAAATCCTTCCTTGGCTTCAACCATGGACATAGAGATGGCTACCGATCAGGCGGTAGTGACAGATTCTGTCCCTGTAGAGGGACTTGAGAAGAATGAGACCCTTCTGTCGGTCTTGTCTCCTGGGGCTGGCCAGGAGATAAATGTTGATCTCCCCGTTTTGCCGGGGGAGGTAGCTGATGCAGATAGAACGTCGGGGGTAGAAGAGGTGGCCGTTGACGTTGGTAATTTCTCCGGGCTTGAGAAGGGTAAGGGTGTGGAACCCTCTGTTGCTCCTTCCATTTGGGGTACTATCACGACGCATGTGCCGGCTCCTTCTGTTCCTTCGACTCCTCGGGCTAGCAGTCTGGGCCCTGTTGATGAAGAGCCTATTGCTGCCGAGGTTCAAACCTCTCAGATCGAGGTTGGCGGATCTTCCTCCGGTCCGCAAACTGTAGTAGCTCCCCCAACTCCTGCTATGACACCGCAGGTGCTGGCGGAAGCCGACGAGTATGTGAAGTTCCTCGTCGAGGGAGTGTACAAAATGCTGGAGAAAGGTGTATCTGCAGTGATGGATGCCAAGGGGAGCTTTGCGGCAGCAAAAGCTTTGGCAATGCCTTGTATTGAGCTGATCCGCGTTCACCAGGGCCATGACTATATGGCCGAAATACTGGAAGTTTCGGTGATTGAGCTGGACGAGCGGCTCGCGGAACTGCAGCGCATCCAACGAAATGACCTCTCTGTCTTGATAGATGCAGAGATAGGGAAGTTGATGGCTGAAATCGAGGCTTCCCATCGAGCTGATATGAGCAGTTGGAAGCGTGAAGTGGCTGGGACTGAGGCTGCGACGGAGCAGTTGTCTCAATCTATGGAGAAGACGACGGAGAAGCGGGCTGCGGTGGACGCTAACATCGCAGAGGTTGATGCTCAGATGTGCCGTCTTGAAGACCAGCGGGCCCAACTTCAACTAGAAGCTGATCGTGTCCTGGCTGAACACGTGGCATTCAAGCAGGAGGAAGCGACTCTTACTCAGCGGACCCTTGCTTTGGCTCAGCAGCGACGACAGCTTGATGAGAAGTATGAGAGTAAAACTTTCGCTGAGGCTGTCTGATTAATGCGTCAAGAAGCCGAGCTGCGAGTCCAGGCGACTGTGGAAACTCGCACTGCCGACCTGAGACGTCGAGTCAGAGAGCTCTTATCCCACCCTGGAGAGGATCGAGGACTGTAGCTTCTCTTCTTTTTATGTGTTTTTGCAACTCTTGCTGGGGAAATAGCGTATTTCTGTACTCCTTTCTTTGAAAAATAAAGAAATACACTATCTCTTTTTTGTGATGTGTTTATTTTTGATCTCATGAACTTGATGATTTATGTGGACCTATTATCTTTTACGCACCTTGGTTTTTAGGTACAGATAATAAGTTTGAAGGAACCAACATGTTTGCTCAGAGGTAATGTGGACATGGCAATCATTAGGTTCAAATGATAGAATCTTCCTACTCAGAGGTATTTATGGATATGGTAGGAATGATCCTGGGGGATACGCTGAACAACTCAGAGGTAATGTGGACATGGAAGTTCTGCGATCAATGTACGACAACACAGGAGTTGTTTGTACGGGATGTTTACTCAGAGGTAATGTGGACGTGGTAAACATGAAGGATAGCGTAAGCTTACGAAATGTAAGGTTCCGCTTTGTAGGATGTAGAGAGACAACTCAGAGGTAATGTGGACGTGGTTATCTTTCTACGGAAGGATGCCACGGAACAGCTGGGTTCCGGAAGCGTTTGTTTTTTGTGAAAAGAGATTGTTTGGGGAAATACATGTCTTGGAGGATGTCAAGAATAGTACTTCTTTAGGAACTTGCCGTTGATGGGCATCATGAACAAGTCCCCATTGGGTTTGGCGAGGCGGTAAGCACCGTTTGAGTATACCGTCTCAATGATGAAGGGTCCTTCCCATTTGGGCTCGAACTTCCCTGGTGTCTTGTGAGTTAACACCATTGGCCTTCTGACTGCTAAAACCAGGTCGCCAACTTGGAAAGTTCTTTGCTTGACCTTCTTGTTGAAAGCCTGTGATATACGGGCTTGGTAAAGTTTGATGCGTTGTTGAGCTAGGAGACGCTTTTCGTCAAGTGCCTCCAGTTCCCGCAGACGATGACATTGATTGTCTTCTTCTGTGAGTTTGTTTGTGATCGCTACTCGGAGTGAGGGGATCTGGATCTCGAGAGGCAGTACCGCTTCGCTCCCGTAGACCAGGGAGAATGGTGTGTTGCCTGTTGGGGTCCGTACCGTTGTGCGGTAGACCCAAAGACATTCGTCGAGCTTTTCGTCCCAGTCACATTTGTTGGATGACACGACCTTTTTGAGTAGCCTAACGATAGTTTTGTTGAACGCCTCGGCTAATCCGTTTGCTGCCGAATTGTAGGCGGTTGAGGCCACGTTTTGAATGCGATTCTTGTCACAGAACCTGCTGAAAATGTGGCTGATGAATTGGGGACCATTGTCATGAATGATTCGCCTGGGTACTCCGAAACGGTAAATGACATGGTGTTTGATAAAGCTGACCACCCTGGAGCTTTTTACTTCTGCTAGTGGAACTGCTTCTGCCCATTTGGAGAAGTAGTCGGTAATGGCCAGGATGAAGCGGTGTCCTCTCGATGAAGGAGGGGTGATTGGCCCTACAATGTCCATGCCCCAGGCTTCGAAGGGCCAGGAGGCGACTGTAGGATGTAGCGGCTCAGACGGTGTATGTATAAAGTCTGCATGAAGTTGGCATGCATGGCACTTCTTAGCATATTCCACTGCGTCGGCAACCATGGTTGGCCAGTAGTAGCCCATACGTCGCAGTCGATCTTGCAACTTAGGACTCGGTTGGTGAGCTCCGCAAGTTCCGTCGTGAGCTTCTCGAAGAGCTTCGGCCGCTTCTTCGTTAGACAGGCATCGCAGAAGAAGCCCGTCGAAGGAGCGTCGGTACAGCGTTTTAGTGGCTGTATCGTAGTAGAATCGAAGAGAGCGTCTCCTGACTGAGACGGCTTCCTTCGGGTCTTCCGGAAGGATTCCGTAGACGGCGAAGTCGATGAACGGAAATCTCCAGTCTCGGACATTAACATCAGTGTTTGTCGGCATGGCGTGAGCCATTTGAAAACATAGGTTGTTCCTGGGACAAATCAAGTCTCGGCCAGTTACCGTGACATAGTGTTGAGTCCCAAGGGGCACGGCCAATGAGGTTGCGAGACCAGCCAGGGCGTCAGCCTCCAAGTTTTGTAGACGGGGTACATGTTCGATGAAGAACCCAGTGAAGGTTGAAATGATGTTCAATGCAACTTTATGATAAGGGATCAAATCTTCATGGCGAACCTCGTATTGCCCCCGAATCTGGTTTACGACGAGTTTCGAGTCGCCGTAGGCTTCCAGATGATCCACCCCCAGCTGTTGTGCTAGCTGGAGTCCCATGACGAGTGCGTTGTACTCAGCAACATTATTGGAGTATGGCTTCGAAAGAGAGTATACGCGCTGGATGACCAGCTGATCGGGGGAGACCAAGACTACCCCCACTCCTGCGATGATTTGGCCGTTGGGGCCCGTTCTTGAAGCGCCATCGAAGAACATCCGCCAAACGGGGCTTCCTTCAGTGACGTTTGATTCTTGGACTTCATCCGGGATATCTTCATAGAGTTTTGAAGACTCTGGGATGGGGTGTGCAGCTAAAAAGTCAGCCAGAGCCTGACCCTTGACCGCCTTCTGCGGGACAAACACCATGTTGTATGGCGTTAGTAGGATCGCCCATGTAGCCAGCCGGGAGTTTAATGACCCTGGCTTCGTCATGAGAACTCTGAGTGGATTGACTCGGGAGATGACGTGAATTGTCTGGCCCGAGACGTAATGACGAGTCTTCTGAATGGCAAACACCAAAGCCAAGCACTCCTTTTCAACGGGGTTGTACCGGTGTTCGGCCCCGATGAGTGTTCGACTGAGGTAGTAGATTGCTTGCTCGTAGCCTGCATCGCTGTTTTGAGCGAGTAAAGCGCCGAGGGAATGATCCATGGCACGGACGTAGAGGAGGAATGGTTTGCCGGCGACAGGTGCCACTAGGACTGGCGGGCTTGTCAAGTAAGCCTTGATGTCGTCGAAAGCCTTTTGGCACTCCTCTGTCCAGACGTAAGAGACTCCCTTCTTCATGAGCTGAGTAAAGGGTTGACATTTACCGGAGAGGTTTGCTATGAACCTCCGGATGTATGCCAGACGTCCCTGTAAGCCCCGAAGTTCTCGAAGGTTCTTCGGAGGGTCCATGTTGAGGATGGCTTTAGTCTTCTCGGGATCGACATGAATGCCTTTTGTCGTGATGACAAAGCCCAAGAATTTGCCGCTAGAAACCCCCAGAAAGGATTTAGCGGGGTTCATTTTGAGTTGATGTGCCCGCATGAGATCGAAGACCGTCTTCAGGTCCTGTAGGTGATCTCTTTTGAGGCGGCTCTTGACTGCGATGTCGTCAACATAGCACTCAACTGTCTTGCGAAGATGTTGACGGAAGATGGTACTCATCGCTCGTTGGTATGTTGCATCGGCATTCTTCAAGCCGAAGGGCATTACTGTGTAGCAGAAAACACCTTTCGGAGTCCTGAATGACGTGTGTTTTGCGTCATCGAGGAACATCTTGATTTGATTGTAGCCTGAATACCCATCCATGAAGGACATGCGTTCAAAGCCACATGTGTTGTCGATCATTACATCGGTGATTGGGAGCGGGAATTCATCCTTCGGGCAAGCAGAGTTGAGATCCCTGAAGTCGATACAGACTCGTATCTTCCCGTTCTTCTTGGTGACAGGGACGACGTTGGCTACCCAGTCCGGGTGTTGTTCCTCACGGATGAAGCCACTGGTCAAGAGCTTGTCCACCTCCTGATCGATGGCGTTCATGATGTCCGGGCGGAAGCGTCGCTATTGTTGTTTGATAGGTTTGGCATCTGGTAAGATGTTCAACCTATGCATCGCGATCTGTGGATCGAGACCCGGCATGTCTTCGTAGCTCCAAGCGAAGACGTCAATATACTCTTTAGCCAGTTGGACTAAAGATTCTCGGTCTTCTCCTTCCAAGCTTTTGCTGATGAAGATGGGTTTAGATGAAGACCCATCCCCGAGGTCGATCTGCTCGACTTCGTCTTCAGTGGGAGGTTCTCGTAACTCAAAACGAGACTCCCATTGTTCTCCTAGGTGCTGAGCCCAGGGTTCCTCTTCGAAGGGTTCCGGCGGTTGGTCTTCGCCTTCATCTTTCTGAGGTTGCGCCGATGTCATGTTTAGCTGACAGCACTTTCCTGAAGACTGATCCGATACTGGTATCAGAATCCCACGTCGATGCTTCAGACGAGTGGAAATGTTCTATGTCTTCTGCGTCTGAACTCTCTGGAGTTGATGGCGGCGTGACATAGCCTAACCCCCGTCGAGTCCGATTATAGTAATCCTGTGGCTTTCCATTGGGCATCGAAAGCCGGACAGGGAGATGCCGACCCTTGCCGTAGTTTAAGCCTTTGTTGCTTTTCAGGTCGTAGCCCATCTTTTGGATGATGTGCTTAGCCGCATCTGTGTACCGATAGACTTGTACTCTGCCGGTATCAGGTTCGGGCTCGATTGACGGGAGGTCCCGACGACGCTCGATTTTGCCCGAGATGATGGTGCCTTGGTCTCGGCTCCGTGGAGGGACTATGAAGACTCCTTGAGACGGGACTATTTGATTATGGTAGACGGTCATTACTTGTGTTTGCAACGACCATAGAGCGTTGTCTAATGTATACATAGCATTCCAGTGTGGAAGACAAGAATAATTGAAAGACACTCTATTATTGATAAAGTACGAGATTTTATCCCGTAGGATTACATTGTCGAAGGAGGGTGCGTCTACATCAGCGGAGATGTATTCGCCAAGCTCCTCATCTGTAAGCACTGGGGCCGGATCAAGAGAGTCCTCCACCGCTCTGACTTTAGGATCTGAGAGGGTTATGTGAGCCCTCTCCGGCATCTTGGATGACTGCGGCGGCTTGCCTTTAAGACGCACCTTGAGAGGTGCCTCGGTTGCGCCTCCGATGAGTGGCGCCTTCCCTTGTAATTTTACCACCAGGGAGCCGCTGTTTGAGGTGGCTTTCCCTTGAGGCGTATCTTCAGGGGAGCTTCGCGAGCCGGCGCTTTTCCTGATAGCTTGATGCTTATTGGAGGTGCCTTCTGGGGTGGTTTCCCCTTCAGACGGATTTTCAAGGGGGCGTCGGGAGTCATCTCAGGCTCCATGTCTGGCTCTGTTGCCGTCTCTGCCTCATCATCAGCGTCATTGGCTTCCTCCTCGTCAATGGGCTTGTACAAGTCGGAATCGGTGAAGTAGGCCTCAATTCCTTTGAAGGGATCGATATCTGCAAACTCCGTCCGGATGACGCCGTTGGTGGATACATATTTCATGCATTGGTGGAGCGTGGAGGGCACCACCATGTACTCATGTAACCATGGTCGTCCGAGTAAGATGTTGTAGTTGACCTCGGCATCCACCACATAACAAGTCACCTCAGTTTTGAGGCTGCCGATGTGACACTTCAGCCGGATCTTGCCCAGTGGCTCGCTCTTGCTAGCGTTGAAGCCACTAATGGTCGTATTGGAGGGCGCCAGCCGGTACATTGGGATCCCCAGCTTTGATAGCAGCGCCTTTGGAATGATGCTTAGGGAAGACCCCGGATCGATCTGAATCCTGCTCACCTTTACCGAACCGATGTACCCTGTGTAATACAACGGTCGGTTATGTCGGTGATGCTTGAGCAGCATGTCTTGTTGGGTGAAGGTTATGTTTGGGATAACTTCATCCGCACAATGACAGTATGCACAAGTAGTTGGGAGGTCTTCAGGCTGCTTGACTTGACTGAGAAAGGATTCGGCATCCTTCAGAGCTTCGCAGAGAGCTTCTCGGGAGTCCTTGGAGAGACGCAGGAGCTCGAACAAAGACAAGCGTGCAGGAGTACTGGCTAGTTGCGCCAGAATGTCAAAATTGTGGGGCTTGGCTAGCCCCGAAGCATTTTTTTTCCGCAGAGGTCTGTCAAAACGGGCCTCCACTTGCTTTTGTTTATTGGCTGCTGAGGGATTGGATGGACCCTCCTCAGGGATGGTGCCAGGAGGCACCACTTCGGCGGCAGCTTCACCGGGCTGGGAGTTCTGTTGTGCACGCGTCTGCACAGGAAGCGCCTCTTCCGTTGAAGAAGAGACCGTGCGGCAAGACTTGATCTTCCTGCCTTTTGCTTTGGAGGTAGGGCGTACCTCCGGTTGAGTTACCTCGGAGACGAGGTCAGGGTGAACCCAGAGGACCTCTCCTCGAGATGTGGTGAGTGGGACAAGTCCACTCACATTGTCACGGGTGGGTGGCAAGTTCACCACCTCCATTGTCGCCTTAGGGATGGGGACGACGCCATCTTGTGTGGTAGTCGGCGGCAAGGTGCCGAACTGAAGTGACACCACATTCGCTGACACCGTCTTTTCTTCATAGTCGACGGAGATTACATCCGCATTGATCATGCGCTGGATGTAATTTTTGAGGACGTAGCAGTCCTTAGTCGGGTGTCCGACAAACCGATGGTAGTGACAGTACCTCGGGTTGTCCACTTTCCCGACTTCATCGGGCCGCTTCGGGTCCGAAAGCTTGATCTTGTCGCCCTGCTTCAGTATCTCAAAGAGTTGCAGGGTGTCGTCATCATTGAATGAATAAACCTCCTTGGGTCTCGGTGCCAGTGGAGGCTTTTGAGTAGGCGCAGATGCGCCCTTCGAGGCATTAACAGTCAATGCCTGTTTCCCCTTTGTTTCTCGTCCAGAGTTGTTGATTGCGGACTTTTTCCCCTTATCGTCAAAGGCGGGGAAGCTAACACCCAAAAGACGTGCATTGGCCGCCTTCTTCTCTGCAGCTTCAGCTTCGATGATTAGGGAGCTCCAGTCGGGAGGGGGAGTAGAGTTAAGCCAAAGCTTTACTGTAGGCAGCATGTTCATACTGCAAGCGGAGAGGAGCGCATGCTCTGGCATGCCTGGAGGTAGCCTGAAGCAGGCCTGACGGAAGCGTTCGATGAATGCCCGAACCGTTTCCTTGTCCTTCTGGCGTATCTCAATGAGAGACGCCATCGTCATGTCCTTTCCACCGTCGTAGAAGCGGTCGAGGAAGAGGCGTGTCAGGTCATCAAAGGACGATATGGAATTATCGGGGAGGCTGCAGTACCAGTCATACGCCACCCCTTTCAGGGCCCCAACAAAGATGCTGGTGAGGAGGGCGTCCTCCTTCGGAAGATGCCATGTCTGCGACTGGAAGTACGTCAGGTACCGTCGTGGAGAGTCCTTCCTGTCATACGGCGTGAGTGTTTATGGTTTATACTTTGGGGGATAAACCACCTTGTTCCACTCAAGGGGATAAGGCTGGGGAATGCCCATCTTCTGGCGCTCCTCCTGCCTGTTCTTGGACTCGAAGCGCTCCCGCAAATCTTTGATCATTTCGACCACGTCCTCTGTGGAGCTAGGAGTCGGAGAAGGAGGTACCACCTGGAGTGGAGCGTTTGAGGGCTCCGACGTCCGGGGTGCTTCTGTGTCTGAGGGTGTCCGTTGGAGGGGCACACTCGACTCTCCATTGGCTCCTGGGTCGGGACCATTTGAAGGTGTCCTGATCAAGGCCGACCGTATCTCAAACACTGCTTGAGTCAGTGCTCGCATTGAGGCAGAGAGGGTTTTGAGTCCTCCCTCTAGCGAGTCTATGCGCTGAACAATGTCCTGTGGCGGCGCATCAGTCTCAAGATCACCCCCGGTCATGTATACTGTCATGACACGGCCGAAAGTGGATGGATTAGTTGAGGCTTCGCTCTCAGCCTCGCTCTCATGTGGGGGAGTCACTTCTCCTGGTGTTTGGCCACCCCCAGCCACATTCTGGAGTTCGTCTTCGACAGGCGCATCTGCAAGGGCCTGACTGCCCTCAGCTCTGTCTTGAAGGGCCTCTTTATTTCCAGCACATCGTCATTTTGAGGGGCTTCAGGGAGGCCATCTTCGTCTTGATGAAGATTCGCCGCAGCTGTGCTTTGGACATCTTCGTCTTCGGAAGGAGGCTCGACAAGGGTCTGGCTACCCCCAGCTTCCTCCAAGAACTTCTTCCTCGACCGAGTGCCTTCAAACACTCCAGAGGTCGTGACAGCTGCCTTGGTCTTCCTCGGCTGACTTTTGGATGAAGACGAAGAATTGGCAGTCGTCTTCCGGACAGATGAGGAATTGGAGATCACGTTGCATGAAGCAACCTTTAGCTCCTCTTCTGCTGACACCTTCGTCCCAAGGCGATGTCGGAGGGGTGTCGACGATTGTAGCCGTTGGAAGACCGACTGCTTTGGCGGTACTGCCGTCTTGCAACAGCAGTTGATGGTGACCACTGCACAAGTGTGCCCCGTGAGAGGTGCATCGTGCTTGTCGGTCAACTCTCCTGACCGGCGCTTGTGAGTGATCACGTTGCGCAAGTCGTTGGAGGAGAGTGCTACCCTCGCACCCCTCTCAGGCGCATGGCAGGGCCAAGCGCCGGGGTGGTCGGGTGAGTGCTGCGCCCCCTGATCTAATACCAAGCAGGCATCACGATCAGTAGTGGGGGAACCACAGCATTTGAAGTGACTTGAACGGACCTCAAACGCACAACCAGAGGAGGCGCGGGAGTTCAAGACCACTGAGTTTGCCTCTCTCGTCTTGTTTGTGCACGCAGTGAATGCGCCCAAGCGAGATGAGGACTTTGAAGGTCGACTTGTTGTCGGTGCAGAAGCACTTGAGTCAACCTTGTACAGCTTGTCATCGGCAGCGCGCGTGATTGTAAGCGCGTGCCTCTGGCCGGCTGCTGGCATAGCACGTTTGTGGCGCATGGCCCGTGCCGCCTTAGATTTCTTCGTACCAGCCCGCTGGGGCGCATAGTACTCAGCATCCAAATTCTCCTCGCCCTTACAGCGAGTGAGTCTGTCAAAGACAGAGGCTCTTTGTGGCGCATCAGAAGTAATGCGCGGGGCATTGGCTGCGCCCCTGCTCCGTCGACGTATCTTCCTTGCCTGAGAGGAAGATGGCTGGGGAACGTGGTCAGCCACACGCTTCCCCGAGAGATGCGCTGCATCAGCGGGCGCACCTTGACTGCTGAGGACGTCAGCAGGAAGGGAAGGCTGGACGGGCGCATCCCCTTCAACGGTGGTGCCCAAGGCGTCGACTTTGCGTACCCAGACTGCGCGGGTCTTCTTCGGCTTCGACAGCCGCTTCGAAGGACTCGCACTTCCTTCAGAAATGAACTCCTCGTACGCCTGTTGATTGAGGCGCACTACCAGCGTCTTGTGGGAGGAGCCCACCTTCACGTCGTCGGCCTGTGACACAACCTTCTCGGTAGAGGAGAAAGAAGTCCCCAGCGGAGTCGCCAGCTTGTTTGCCATTAAAATTGTTTTGATTGAAATCTTAATACAAACAGAACAGTGATACAATATAGGACTTAGATGTAGTCCTAGGAGTACACTTTTGTTTAAGCTGGGTCCTTAGTACCAATGGAGCGAGTGGTAATGCATTGACTCCGTTGACCGGCTGACGGCGGTTATCGGTTCTCTGAAGGTGTTGATTGCTCTGGGTGCTGGAGCTTGCTGAGAGGAGGAAGACGTTGAGTGTCTAGGACTGCCTCTCTGGTGATTCTCTGTTGTGGATTCTCAGTGAGTCTTGTATGTTCTGAGTCTCTGTCCCCGTGTGAAGGAGATGACCCTTCTATTTATAGTTTTGCAGACTGGTTGCTCATGCGCGCATGCCGGCCGGATGCGCCGGTGTGGGGATGCCACGTGGAGGTTGCTGATGGAGGCGCACGGATGCTGCGCCATGATCGAGGGGGAGAACTCTTCATACTGCTATTGTGAGCCGGCACGTAGCAGAGAGAAGATCTTTCCGTTGCTGAAATCTTGGATGAGTTGAGTCAAAAGACACGTGTCGTCGACTCATGGTTCGAAGATCTCGGATTTGGTGGAGAGGAGTGATCTGGTGAGCTGCGCCTTAGATTGGGCGCAGGAGGGGGCTGCGGCTCATAACCTTTAGGAGTTACAAACCATTTGGGGCGCATGGCTTTTGAGGCGCATGCAGACGACTTTCCTTCTGTCTTTCGGGATCAGAGAGCGGTCTGAGGCGCATGGCTTTTGAGGCGCATGCTGATTTGGACGCATGGCCGTAGAGGCACATGCTGATTTGGACGCATAGCCGTAGAGGCACATGCTGATGGTGGAGTGGCCACGTGGCAGTAGCCGTCGAAACAAAGTCATGATGATGCTGACGTTGCCGACGCTTCGTTTTCTGAAAAGCTGTCAACTGTTCAGACTTTGGGAGGCGTGCTGCCAACTCTGTCAGTTCAGCATTTAATGTTGGTGACGTTCGATGGACAGCTGAGTGGGCGCGTCAGTTGGCGTTCCACTCGGTATGGAGATGTGTGGGGGCGCACCCTCTGTAATGCGCCGAGTATTGTAAGGCGCGTCTGTATGATGCGCCTGATGCCGAAGGGCGCGTCCGTGTGATGCGCTGTCTGGCTGGCGCATCGGACATGTCTTTTAATGATGCGGCTGTCTTGCTCTTCGAGTGCCATAAATAGCCGTTTGGCTGAATTCGAGGCGTCCGGTTCATCCATTTAATGTAAATTCATTGCACGGAATTCGGAGGGCCATCCACTTGGCACGTGGGTTTGATTTGCCCAGCCTATAAATAGTGGCATGGAGAGAAGACTTGCTTCTCATTCCCTCACGTACTTCCAACATGAACTTGAACATACGGGTGCATTCTGTTGACGAAGTGCTCCCGAGGGTGAAGATGAGACGCTGTGTTGTCTTCGATGCACTTGAAGGTGACAGTTACATCCAAAAGACGGAGTCGAGGGCTTCTGAGGCAGGCGGAAGGTGCCTGTTGCATCCAAAGATAGGGATGCTCGAGCCTCGTCTCCGTTATTCCGGAAGAGCCGTAGATCGGAATGGCGGTGCTAGGCTCTCTCTTCCTTCAAAGTGGGGTTTCCCCACTTTGATCGTGTCGAAAGCTGCTCCTTTAGCCGCGGTTTCGATCACGGTCTTCCTTCGGCTTTGGAGGCTCTTTTGAAGCCTCCCCTGGCCACAGCATTTGCGATGCTCTTCTCTTCCTTGGTTCCAGCCAGAGGGTTAAATGCTTTGTGTATCGAAGCATTTATCGGGCAAGCCTGGTTGGAGGCTCTGCTCGGCCAGGTGAGCCTGGCTGGAAGAATTTGGCTGAAGGGATGCACATAACTGAGCTGCTGAAGAGATGATGGGATGCGCCTGGATGGAGACGCAAGATATCTGCTGCGCCTCACTGGTGGCGCATAGTGATGCTGCGCCTATCTGGAGACGCATGGTGGCCGCTGCGCTTATCTGAAGGCGCATGGTGGCCGCTGGCTGTAGACTTAGGCTCTTTCCTTTATAGAAATTCTCCTTTGTACAACCTTTTCTAGACATGTAATAGACTTTTTTTTTATATATAAATAAAAAAATCCTTCTTCAAATGTCTATACTTATTGACTTTGCTGTGAAGTTCTTCGTCTGAGTTCTGGCGCATGTAGTGTCTGGCGCATGGGCTTTCTGTTTGTGAAATTCCATGCTTCTACAGTGTCGTGTCACCTCTTGTACTTGGACTGAGTCGTATCGTGTCATAGGATGAATAAGTCATATCGGAACTGCTGTACGTTGAAATTCTTGAAGCTAACCTGCGAGTCCATATTAGGGGCGAGGGTTAGTAGTTAAGCTAACTTGCGAGCCCACACCAGGGGCGAGAGTTAGTAACCTAATCTGCGAGTCCACATTAGGGACGAGGGTTAGTAGTTAAGCTAATTTGTGAGCCCACACCAGGGGCGAGAGTTAGTAAGCTAATCTGCGAGTCTACACCAGGGACGAGGGTTAGTAGTTATATGTCCACACCTGCGAGTCCACACAAGGGACGAGGGTGATGCTAGCCTGCGAGTCCACACCAGGGACGAGGGTTAGTAGTATATGGTTCACACCTGCGAGTCCACACTAGGAACGAGGGTGACGCTAGCTTGCGAGTCCACACTAGGACGAGGGCTAGTAGTTGTTCAAACCTGCGAGTCCACACTAGGGGCAAGGGTTTGAGTATTCGATTGGTTATCCATTGACATCGTGATATCGTGTTCTTTCGTTCTTCTCCAGCAGTTCGTTTAGGCGTAGTGGTTCTTCCAGTCGTGTGTAGTTGTATTTTCGTGCTGATTGGTATTTTCTCGTTTATTTCCTGTATTTTTTATTGTATGATAAACTGCTAGATAGGCATGTTTTATGTATCTTGCTATGTCCCTTGAGGACCTGATGATCTCTTCAGGTTAGTGATTGCATGGAGTTAGCTATTAGTTCTGGATGGCGAAGGATTTGCGGTTCTTGCAGGATTCAGATACCGTTATTGTGTTAATTATCCGCTCGTGCTTTCATACCTTATCATGAGTTATCCTGTTTCTTGATTCAGTTTTAGACTCTTGTTATTTCCTTTAGAGTCTTATCGGGCATTTATGCTAGTGGGCTGCAGACCACGACCCATAGTGTTCATTCATGTTTTATATTCTTATTGTGGATTGAGATATAGTTTTGCTTTGCCTTGATTGGGCCTATTGCCATAGCCGTGACAGCGTTTACGTACTCGAGTCGAGCTGGAGTCCGCTCGATACGTAGCTGGCTTGCTCACGAGCTCGTGTCCGAAAAGCGGGTGCGGGTCGTGACAAGTTTTTTTGGTGGCCCATACAGGTCAGAACATATCGTACCGGTTACGTAACTGTACTGGTACGAGCCTGCGCATCTGACTAGACCTTAGAAATCTCAATCCACTCTGTCTTGAAAATTCTCCTAGAAATTCTCTACGTCCTTGAAAACTCTAAATTTGCTCTCGATTATACTTCCTTGCTTTCCGTACCATTGATTCTCGTCCCTTTTATTTCGAGGTGACGAATGATCGTGCTATCTAGAATTCATCAGAAACTCTTAAATTATAGTATAATATTGCTTGACTATTGAATGCTTGGTTGTTTATAGATATGAGGGATTATAGATACCATATGTCCTAAATATTTTGGTAGAATTATTAGTCGCTGGTTAGAAGATTATAAGACTTTAGTGATCGTATTTTGAGGAGTAGCGTGACCAAAGGTGGGTAGAAGTCCTCGAAGTTTCGTAGGTACGAAACGACTAAAGAAGGTTATAAAATATTTTGAGAAATTAAATTGAGGAGATTAAGGTAATAGTGGACTTTAAAATTTTAAGAAATAGTTATGAATTAGAATTTCGAGGACGGAATTATTTTTAAGGTGGATAGATTTGTAGCTCCCCTTCCCGAAAATTCTTGAAATATTTTATTTATTTGCTTTAAATAGTGATTTTTTTAGATTTTTATAAATGATTATTTAGTTAATTATTACGATAGATGATTTTTGCCATGGTTTAGATTTGGAGTACAAGGTGACTAGGAATCATGGCACAGATAGTGCAGTGGCGTGCTTTGACTAGTGTTTAGCCATGGTAGGGGAGGGTCGAGCCATAGTGATGTCCTAACTAGGAAAACCAGGCCAAGTTGCGACTTAACCCTTACCGAAGTTTCTATTTATTATTTAATTATATTATTGAGTTTTAGAGAACCAGGTTGTACCGAACCTGTCCAGATTGAGCCCAAGTCAAATCCAGTCCATGTAGGCATGTAGTGGGACCAAATACGGCCTTGTAGACATGTTTAGTTAATGCAAATATTTTGTATGTATATTTAGGAATTGGCAATTATTTTCTAAATATTTGTTATATGTACA
Organism: Iris pallida; assembly: GCA_029216955.1. Taxonomy (NCBI): domain Eukaryota; kingdom Viridiplantae; phylum Streptophyta; class Magnoliopsida; order Asparagales; family Iridaceae; genus Iris; species Iris pallida. The sequence continues at coordinate 13,556,502 of JANAVB010040218.1, read as the reverse complement.
TTATATGTATTATAATTATTAAATAATGTTTTACAAATTTTGTATGATCTTCTAAAACTAGATAAGTAGTGTGCGCGTTGTATCCATCAAGAATGACAATCAACCTATTATTGATTGTCATTAGGATTATTATTTATTATTATTTATTATTATTGGTTTATTGTATTTTATTATTATTATTATTATTATTATTATTATTATTATTATATGTACACATGTATATATGTATAACACTATCCTAGAAGAATATTGCTAAGTTTGTATTTAGAATTTTCTGAATATCTATTTATGGATATACATGTTTATTATTTGTTATTATATTTGTGTGTACATATATGTATATATAAATATATATGTATACGTGTGTAAATATAGATATAAATGTAGGTATAAAAATATAGGTATATACGTATGTATAAATATAGATATATAAGAGTGTATGAGTGTATATATATAAATATACATTATATATGGGTGCGTGTATATATATATTAATAGAAAAGAAATGGAAAAAGAAAAAGAAAAAGGAATATATGAAGAGCAAAGAAGCAGTAGCATTCCAAAGCAATATCAGCCCAGGCCAACCGAGCCGGTCCACAGAGCAGCTTACCATCCCCATAACAGGGCGGAATCCCACGCCCTCTGAACCGAAACCCGATCGGGATTTTCCGCGCGTATAGGTATATATATGTTTGCAAAAATAAAAGTTGATCTTTATTTCAACAAACTTTGTAAAGAGATTACAAGAATTCTGGAAAATTAGTACAACTATAGGAATCCAATCTAGAAGGCGATTGCTTTATCCCTTGGACGATGTGAACTTTGAAGACGGTAGCCTCTGAATTTGAAGGCGATAGCCTCGAAAGAATGTAGCAGCACTTGGACAAGAACTCCTGAACTCTCTGATATTTCTGAACTTTTATGTCTGATCTCCTGGAATGAAGACTTGAAACTCTATTTATAGAGTTCTGGAAATAACTAACTTTTAGTTATTCTGAATGGCGCAAGTTGGATTGCGCATGCACTGGATTGCGCAGTATTAGACTGCGCAGGCAGTTATCTCGTGGGCCAACTGTCTTGGACACATGGCATCATTTGATTGAAATGCGCATGATCGTGTACAGACGGTTGCCACGTAGTGAGCAATTGATGGCATGAATGCCACGTGTACATTTATCAGTTGTCATGATAAAGTGCGCCACATGCATTGCGCTGACTTCGGATTGTGCTAAGATGGACGGCGCTGGGATGGACAGCGCTGCAGACCGATTGTGCTGCATGTACAGCACTGCAGGCAGATTGTGCTGCATGTATATCTGTCCTCGAGCGCTGTGCGATGCAATAAACGAACAGTCTCCTCGTTCTTTGTGCTGTCAGTTGTCAGAAGATTTGATTGTGTCAGGTAATGATGACATGGCCACGTCAGCTTGCGCATTTGAGAGTGTACGCAGTCCAGTCTGCGCAATCTGGATGATGCACAATCTGACTTCTGCGCAATTCATTTGAAAGATGTATTTCTTTATTTTCATGACTTTGTTGATGGGTACAACTTGATTTTTTAGGACCTACATGACCCCCTTCAAAGTTTTTGAAAGTTGAATTTATTCAAAATTTCGAAATACATTGAATTTTGAATTTTCAATCAAGTTGCGCACGTGATGATGCTGTCTGCACAATCGGAGGGATTACTCCTATTTATTCGGCACAATCTGAGGTGGCCGTTGCTCTTTGAAAAACTATAAATAGTTCCCTTCGTCCTTCATATTATTCTTTACTTGTTTTCATTGTTCTTGAGAGAGAGAAATCCCCGAGCCTATTCCGACTTCACTTTTTCTTCCTCGTCGACTTCATGGCTCCCAAGCGTTCTTCTGTCGCCGACAAGGGCAAGGCCCCCGCCGAGTCTTCGGCTCGGGTTGCGCCGCGTCCTTCCCGACACGAAGCTGCGCACCCTGCTTTGCGAGGTAGACAACCCGATCGAAAACCCTTTTTAGGGTTTTTCGACTTTACTGAATCTTAATATCAATCTCTTTTTAGAGATGTGATCATACTGCGCCACCCTGTTTAGGGTTTTGGTTGCATAAACCCATTATTCTCTATTTTTATGAAGAATATCCTCTCGCGCAATCGGTTGAATTACGCTGGCAAACGTCAGCACAATCGGCTGATTTGCGCAAGATTGTCAGCGCAATCTGATGCTTGCGCAATCTGATATTTGCGCAATCTGATATTTGCACAATCTGATGTTTGCGCAATCTGATGACAAAATTTCTGACTTGACTTGTACTAAATTTTATTTTTTTCTGTCTGATGTAGTTGATACCAGAGAGGACCCAAATTATGAAATCTTCACAGGAACTTTAGCTGAGCCAGATTTTAAAGAAGACTTATCCCATGTACTCTTTCCACAATATGTCCTTCCATTCTCTCGCCAAGCTATCCTAATAGCTCAGGATAGCGAGACCTTGTTAAGTCTGATGAATGGACAACCATTGCAGTCTGCTGATGCTGTCACCCACAAGAAGCCTATGTTCCTCTTCGGTGAAGCCATTGACAAAAGTTCTCAACCTAGACCCCGAGTTGAGTCGAGAACTTTTCCAAGGAAGGAGAAACTGATCCAGTTACCAGACATAGCTAGATGCCTTCCTCTAGCACAATATGCTCATGCAAGCCATCCTAGGAGGATGGACTGGGACATTACTCCCCTTCAACATGCACGGACAGGAAAAATCTGTGTCAAGAAAGGCCCGAACAATAGGGACATGTTCTATAGCTCTTCTGAGCGACACGACACTCTACTAAGAGGGTTGAAGCCAGGTTGTATCCCTCCTGAGAACTCGTCTTTGTTGCTGCCGGTAAGAACACCAATTTTTGCTAACGAGTATGCAAAGGCGGAGGACAGGTATCCTGATCAAGACATCTGGCTGACCGGTTTGGTAAATCCAGATAACAGGAGGTGGAATTATATAGCCAACTGGGTATTGGCTCAATTTGAAGATAAGCTTAGAGAAATCGAGCTTTATAACGCGGTATATGCTACCGTGTATGGCTTCCATCCAAATCCTCATATGTTTCTAGCTCTGGCAGAGAGGTATAACTACAGGACAGGGACATTTATGATGCCTTGCGGGGAGATAGGATTGGCGCTCCATGAGATGAAGTATATCTCATGCCTTCCAACGGGAGACTGCCCTTACGAGGAGTATGTTCCCACAAACGATGAGTTAGATAGACTGCATCGGGAAAATCCAGAAATGGTAGCAGTTTTCGAAGAACTACTGTGCCATTATAATATATGTTCCTTGTATTACAAGAGCGGCTCCTCCAGCACATGTTATTCCTCGAAGTGGTTGTCGTATCTTTTTCTTAACCATATCGTGGAGAAAAAGACCAAAGATTATGACTCCTGCAACCCAGTTTTCTTTCAACCTCTCAGCTACAGTGAGGTTATAAAACTGATGGAGGAGAATAAGAAGATGGATATTAAAGTTACTGATGAACACCAATACCCTCCGCTGAAGCCCGAAGATTTTATTGAAAACTTTATCAGAATGGGCTACAGGCCCATGTCACAAGAGGCTCAGCTGGCAGGATTTTTAACATACTGGCTCCGTCGATTTGTTGTTCCTGGGGCCAGCGTCGTGGACCGCTTCCACCGCGGCGTACTCTTCGCTGCCGTCCGATTAGTCCTCGGCTACCGGATGGATTTGCTATCAGCGATGACCTGCAGAATAAATGCAGGTCTTCGGCTATATGTCGATTCCATGATCAAGTAGAAAGGTGAGAAAGGGAACTTCCCAAGACTGGAGTTGCCCTACACCTATCTATTTGGGTGGTTGCTTCTGCATCATCCCTCTCTGATGAACCCTGACATGGGGGCAGTTAGCGGCAGCTTTCTGCGTAGATTCTCCCGAAGCAAGTGGGTATACGTTAGTCTGAAGGACTGTAGACGTGCCCTCAACCTTGGCAAGGGATAAAACTTTTATAGCTTCACTCCTCCAGCTGGTTACGAGTTCATGGCAGCAAATATGGTTGATCTGGGGAGGCAGCCATTGGGCCGAGCAGCTTTCGACTGGCTGAAGGCGATTAGACCCTCACATTTGGTATACAGATTTGAGGAGGACTGCTACCTCGAACCATATTTGCCGAGTCGCTTCGCTCGTCAATTTGGTTATGACCAATTCCATGTGGGCAACGCAATAACTTGCCTACAAGGAAAGGGGTACCTAATTGATGGTGCGAGAGCATGGGCATACTACAATGCTCGAGACACTAGGACGGTGTTCTCGATGCCTAATAAGAATGATAATGGCCCAAGATTGCTATACACATATTCATTATTCTACATAGCTGCCAATACATTTGCTGAGAACTTTAGTCTGGTGGATAGCTTCGCAACAGCAACCCGTCTGAAGAAAGGAGCCACTGCTACATTAGCTCCAACAAATGACGAACAACACGAACCGATAGACGATCCATTAGAAGCTTCCAGAGAAGTAAACTTCCCTGAGGAAGTAAATCAACCACTGAGAATTTCTTTGAAAGTGGTTAAGTCTCCGGCAAAGGAGAAGAAGAGAAGGAGAGAAGAACCTTCTTCTCCAGTCGCGAAGAAGAAGTTGATCTTGGAACCATCATCAGAGAAGGTCACTACTAGATCATAGTCCCGACAATTGGCTAAATCAACTCGAGAAGAAGCAGCTACGACGACCTCTATTCAGAAACAGGTCGAGGTAGTAAATATAGAGAGTCCTGAGAGACCTCTGTATAGAAAGAAACTGGCCCACAGAAGAAGAAAAATAATGGTCTCTCCTCCAAGGCAAATATTGTCTTCAGCGGTAGTAAATGCTGCAGCGGAAATTACTATGTCATCTCCTACTCCCGCCTCTGAGCTTAGTCCAGAGCAGAAAGAGGTAACTGAACAGAGAGAGGAGGCGGCAGAGCCCATGGAAGATGCTGAACAAAGAGATGAGGCTGCAGAGCCCAGAGAAGAGAAAACTGTACGATCTCCTTCACCAGTGGCAGTAACGACCCATCTTCCTGTTACACCGGGAACAGTCCGCGAGGAGAAAGATCGTCTAATGATCGAGGCATTGAATGATTGTGACTTTGGTTATCAAGAAGATGCTGATCATGCCGCTGCTGCTGCTAGCGAAGAGGCTCCTGAGGACAGTGAGGAGAGTACATCATCGGAGGCTGTTGACGAGACACAAAATCCTGAAGAAGACATTGAGGTCCAGACATTTCCCAGAGCTGTTGATGACACCCTGAATCCTGAAAAGGATGCTGAGGTGCAGGTATCTCCAGAGAAGATTGCAGATAAAGAAGTGGCTTTGGAGGAAACTCCTGTTGTTGATCCCCAAGGTATTGAATGAAATTAGTAATCTTCTTTTAATAAATTGATAGCTGACATCTTTATCTTTGAACCATACAGGACTCGGATCTTCTCCAACTCCTCCAGCGTGTACTGATATAGTGCTTGCAATGACGATAGCTAGTAGCAGTCGTCATTTGTCATGTGGCTCCGAAGCAGGCAATCGTCAGACAGTAATGTCTGAGGCTACATCTGCTAGGCTGGAATCTGTTCCAACAGATGATAGGCCTGATATTGGACCAAGCCAAGGTAAGATTGCTTTCACCTTTAATCTTCTTTAACAGTAGCAAACGATAGACAAAATGATAAAGTCTATCTGTTTTTACAGGGGAACAACCGGGAGGAGCAACCAGCTCGACTCTAGCTCCTTTATTTAAAGAGCCTTTCGTCCAAATGCAAGAGACTGAACGTCCTGCCGCTTCATCGTCAACAGGAGTAGCTGCTATTCCTGGTGCTTTGGCTACCAATCAGTTTGTCATTAAATCATTTACCAAGTTCTTCTTTGATTTATTGGGGCCTTTAATAGATAGAGTGATGGAGAAGGAAAAAGCTGATTTTTCCACGGTTAGAGGTCCAACCTCTTACTTGTAAATGCCATCCATAATCAAGGAGACGAGGCTCAGGCTACTTTTCTTGAGCACATATTAGATGAGCTGGAAACCTCAGTCAAGAGTTACAAAGAGCTGAGTAAAGGAGAGGTAGAGCTTTTAGTACAAGCCGAATTTGAACGAATGTCTCAAGAAGCTGCAGTTGAGAGAGTCAACTTCCAAATTCTGTTGGATGCTTTCACTGCTAAGTCTGCTGAGTACAATTCTAAGGTAGAAACGGTGACATCTGTTGCTGAAAGAAAAGACAGGAGAATTGCTGAATTGAAAGCGGAGATTGCCCGTCTTCAGGAAGAACTGGAAGATGAGGTCATCCAACATCAAACTACAATTCAATAACTTGATGTTCTAACCCAAGAAAGAGATGAATATGCTGCAGCTCATCAACCTGAAATCACTCGCAGAATGGTGACTCTACCAACCTTCAATGAAAAATCTGGGATGGAAGAAGCCAGGAAGAGAGTGATAGAATCTTGTGAAGAGCGTCTGCAAATTTTGAAGCGACAAATTACCAATTTGATGACACCTTCAGCTTAGTATAAAGATATCTTGTATCTTCTTGTTTTGCAGTATGAATCTTTGTAATATCTTGAATTTTGATCAATACAAAGACATTTTTGTGGCTCTATTATTTGTTGCATATCTTGTTCAGATATAAATAATAGCAATAGAAAATATATTCAGAGGTACAGGACATGATATATTTCTTGATCTTGGAAAATAATTATATTCAATTATATCTGCTCAGAGGTAATATGGACATGGCAAATATAATTTATTGAATATCATTATTTCAATAGACAACTTAATCAAAGATGACAAGTTGCTGATAAGAACGAACTGGATGATTCGTCAAAATATGAGAATAAAATGAATCGTCGGGATGAATGTAATAAACGGACAGGCCGTCAAATGATGAATGGATGAACCGTCAAGTGGATGTGTGAACGGACGAACCGTCGAATGATGAACGGGCGAACCGTCGGATGAATATAATGAATGAATGGATAAACCGTCGGATAAATATGAATGGAATGAACAGGTAAACCGTCGGATAGATATGTGAACGGATGAACCGTCGAATGATGAACGGGCGAACCGTCAAGTGGATGTGTGAACGGACGAACCGTCAAGTGGATGTGTGAACGGACGAACCGTCGAATGATGAACGGGCGAACCGTCGAATGAATATAATGAATGAACGGGTAAACCGTCGGATGAATGTGTCGCTTCATAGTCTTACGACGCTCTGTCTCTAAATAGAACAGAAAATCAGATAAGATGGTCACTTTCACTTTTCAGCATAAAGATGTCGTCTGGAGATACATCCAGGCAGGCTAAGATCGTCCCGAAGGTGGAAGCGGAGACTGACGAACGTCCAATCGAGCCGGCTCAATTAAAGCAGATGGCAGCGGGCGAAGGTTCATCTGATCCCAAACCGCCAAAGGACATCTTGGACTTCCTTCTTGAACCAGAGAAGACTGAAGAAGAAGAAGCCATGAGGATGGCTGCTTGCAAGTTCTTGGTGGGTTCCAGCGAAAATGTTCTTGACTCTTTTGCTGATCATGTCTTTGATAAGGACGGTAGTGGTCCGCGTCCTAACTTTGAGAAGGATGATAGTGACCTTCCTTGATATTATGTACTATCATTCAAGATGAAATAAAACTAAATTTTATTTATGAACTTGTCTGATAATTATAAGCAATGTCTGTTACATTTATACATAGTATTTCTTGAGGAATTTGCCATTGATGAGCATCATTGCAACTCGACCGTCTAGCTCTGTGAGTTGATAGGCTCCATTTGAGAAGACTTTGCTCAAAATATATGGACCTTCCCACTTCGCATCAAACTTGCCTTTGCTCGAGTGAGTCATAGTCATAGGACGCCTTACAGTTAGAACGAGCTCTTCTTTCTGAAAGGCTCTGACCTTAACTTTGCGGTTGAAAGTCTTTGAGATGCGGGCTTGGTATAACTCAGTATGCTGTTGAGCCAATAGCCGCTTCTCATCGAGCGCTTCTAACTCTTGAAGTCGGAGAAGATCGTTGTTCTCTGTCGTGAGTTCATTGGCGATAGCAATCCTTAAAGACGAAATTTGGAGTTCCAGAGGTAGAACTGCTTCACAGCCGTATACCAAAGAGAAAGGTGTACAGCCTATAGGATTACGGACCGTAGTACGGTAGGCCCAAAGACATTCTCCAAGCTTTTCACTCCAGTTTCGTTTGTTAGTAGACACAAACTTCTTGAGGAGCTTGATGATAGTCTTGTTGAAAGCTTCAGCTAAGCCATTAGCTGCAGGATTATAGGCTGTCGAAGCGACATTGTCAATCTGGTGATCATCACAGAACCTTGTAAACTTTTGGCTAATGAACTGAGGTCTGTTGTCATGAATGATCCTTCGAGGTACACCAAATCGATAGATGACGTGATGTTTGACAAAGTTGATAACGCTGCTGGTCTTAACTTCAGTCAATGGTATAGCTTCGGCCCACTTAAAGAAGTAGTCGGTTATTGCCAGTATAAACCGATGTCCCCTAGAAGAAGGAGGATTGATGGGACCGATGATGTCCATGCCCCAAGCTTCAAAAGGCCAGGAAGCAGCAGTCGGATGAAGGAATTCCGATGGTTGATGAATGAAATCTGCGTGGATTTGACAAGCTCGACATTTTCTCGCATAATCGATGGCATCAGATACCATAGAGGGCCAGTAGTAACCCATGTGTCGGATGCGATCCTGTAACTTAGGACCGGGTTGATATGCTCCACAGACACCGTCATGAGCTTCACGTAGTACTTGCTTTGCTTCATCACCAGCAAGACAGCGCAATAGTAGGCCGTCATAAGTCCGCCGGTAGAGAGTCTTGGTGGTCTGATTGTAGTAGAATCGCAGAGACCGCCGACGAATACTCGTAGCCTCCTTGGGATCTTCAGGAAGTATGTCATGGACCACAAAGTCGATGAAGAGAGTTCTCCAATCTTCATTGGTAACATTGACTTCAGTAAGATTACTGAACTCAATATTACGATTGTTTTCAACACAGAATAATTCTCGATTAGAGATAACCACCACCTGTTGTCTTTTGATAGGGATGGCTAAGACTGCTGCAAGATTAGCCAACACATCTGCTTCAGTATTGCAAGCTCGGCGTACATATTCGATAAAGAAGGCTTTGAATGATGTAGCTATGTTGATTGTCGCTTCAAAGTAAGGCACTAGATCTTGATGGCGGACTTCATAAGTCCCTCTAACCTGATTAACAACCAGCTTGGAATCGCCATAGACTTCAAGATACTCGACATCAAGTTGTTTGGCTAGCTGAAGGCCAATGAGTAAAGCATTGTGCTCTGCCACGTTGGTGGAGCAAGGCTCATATAGAGAATAGGCTCTTTGGATAGCTGATCCGTCTGGAGAAACAAGGACAACTCTAACTCCTGCGACAATGGCACCATTGGGTCCAATCCTGGATGCACCGTCAAAGAATAGATGCCAAGTAGGAAGTTCTTCGGAGATTGTATTAGATTCCAAAGTCTCGTCTGGAATTTCATCATAGAGTTTGGACGTCTCTGGAACAGGATGAGCCGCTAAGAAATCAGCCAGTGCTTGACCTTTGACAGACTTTTGTGGAATATATACCATATCATATTGGACTAGCAAAATGGCCCATGTAGCCAGCCGAGAATTGAGTGTGCTAGGCTTCTTTATCAATACCCGAAGAGGATTGACTCGGAATATGACATGAATAGTTTGGCCAATGATGTAATGCCTTATCTTTTGAACAGCGAACATAAGAGCTAGGCATTCTTTTTCGACCGGACTATAACGGTGTTCAGCACCAATCATAGTACGACTGAGATAGTAGATAGCTTGTTCATGGCCTTCTTTGTTCTTTTGGGCAAGTAAAGCACCCAATGAATGGTCCATAGCACGGATATATATTAAGAATGGTATGCTAGAGATTGGTGGCACCAAGACTGGGGGTTCATGAGATACCGCTTTATGTCGTCGAATGCTCGTTGACATTTTTCGATCCAAATGAAAGATACATCCTTCTTCATGAGTTGAGTAAACGGTCTGCAGCGTCCAGACAGATTCGAAATGAATCTCCTGATGTATGCAAGTCGACCTTGGAATCCTTGTAGTTCTTTGAGGTTGCGTGGAGGACGCATCTCTTGAATGGCTTTGATCTTCTCGGAATCCACGTGTATACCCTTAGAGGTAATGACGAAGCCGAGAAATTTGCCACTAGAGACACCCAATAATGACTTGGTGGGATTTATTTTGAGTTGATGTTGGCGCATGAGGTTAAAGATAGTTCTCAAGTCTTGGATGTGATCTTCCTTCAGATGACTTTTGACAGCGATGTCGTCAACGTAGCATTCGACAGTCTTACGCAGATGATCTCGAAAGATGGTACTCATGGCTCGTTGGTATATTGCACCAGCATTTTTGAGACCAAATGGCATGACAGTGTAGCAGTAGACTTCACGAGGAGTACGAAAAGAAGTATGTTTTTCATCTTCAGGATTCATCCGAATCTGATTGTATTCGAAGAATCCATCCATGAAAGATATTCTTTCAAACCTACAGGTACTGTCAATCATGACGTCCGTGATAGGGAAAAGAAATTCATCTTTTGGACATGCTTCATTAAGATCCCGAAAGTCGATACAGACTCGAACTTTTCCGGTTTTCTTTAGAACTGGAACGACATTAGCTACCCAATCAGGATGCTGTTCTTCTCGAATAAAACCACAAGCGATGAGCTTCTTGACTTCATCGTCGATTGCGTTCATCATTTCTGGCTTGAAATGTCGTTGCTACTGTTTGACCGGTTTTGCATTCGGCAGAATGTTCAATTTGTGAGTAGCAACTTTGGGATCTAGTCCTGGCATGTCTTGATAACTCCAGGCAAAGACATCAATGTATTCTTTAATCAGGAGAATTAATTCTTGTTTATCAGCCTCTGGGAGGTTTTTACTGATGAATATTGGACGAGGTGACCCGCTCTCTCCTACATCAATTTGAACTAATTGATCTTCGGTAGGAGGTTCTCTTTGTTCGAATCGGAGTTCCCATTGGGTATCCATTCGTTGAGCCCAAGGATCTGTTTCAGGGCTTTCTTCAACATCCTCGTCATAGCCTTCTGGAAGTTCGACGGAGACCATGTTAGAAGACATAGTCATTCGATGAACTTGACCGATGCTGGTATCAGAATTCTATGATATGGAATCAGAAGAGTTAGAGCGCTCCTCACTATCGGATTCAGAGGCTGCTGGGGATAATACCGGAGGAGAAGCATATCCGAGGCCTCTTTTGGTCCTACTGTAGTACATCTCTGACTTTCCTTTCGGAACAGCCGTACAGAGAGGCGTTCTTCTACCCTTACCGTAGTTGAGGCCACTCTTGAAGTCATAACCCATCTTTCGGATAATGTCTTTTGATTGTTGACTGTAACGACGGAATTGAAGATGACCCGTATTGTTAGTTTTGCTATCATCCGTATAGCTGAATTGTTGTTCCGGTTCTTTACTAAAAAGGATTGGACTCTCGCCTTTCTTTCGAGCGGGAACAATATGATATGAATCCTTTGGATGTTCGAGTAAGACTTCTGTTTGAAGAGATTGCACAACTTCCATCGTAAATGATTGAAAGCTATCTAACATGTCCAAATAGCACTTAGCATGATAAATAACATCAGTATACTGGAAAGTAGATGCTTTTTCATTGATTTGTACATTTGTATTTACAGCAGGACCTTTAGCCTTAGCAGGCTTAGTCAGATTAATTACAAAAGGGGGAGAAGAAGAACGTGGAGGAGGATTGGCTTTGTTACGACGGAGGTCGATAACAAGCGGCTCAGAGGGGGTGTGCTCCCCTTTGTCCTTGTTATGAGATAGATCTATAACAAGTGGCTCAGAAGAGATGAGCTACCTTTTTTCCTTATTACGACGTAAGTCTATAACAAGTGGCTCAGAAAAGGTGAGCTTCCTTTGATCCTGATCATCATCAGTTGGTTGTTTCTGAACCGACAAGTGAATAGCCAGTGGCTTGGAAGACTGAGGACGAGAAACACGCCCTTTGACAGGTATGATGAGGGTGTCATTAGGCACTATTTCTTACTCTTCTTCAGTGTTCAGAGACAGGACAACCTTCATGAATTCATCCTTATACATACGAGCATCATTGCAATATGCTTCAACGCCTTTGAAAGGATAGAGATCAGCAACCTCCTTTTGCACCTCTCCATTGTCATCAACATATTTAAAACATTGATGGAGAGTCGAAAGGACAATGTTATGCTCATGCAGAAATGGTCTTCCCAACAAAGCATTGTAGGAACAACCATGGTTGTCAATGATATAGAAGGTCACCTTTGTGCGAAGATTGCCTATTTGGAGATTTAGGCGAATCTTGTCCAGAGGTTCACTCCTTCCCTGGTTGAACCCAAAAATAGTGGTGATTGCACTGGAAAGGCTATGCACTGGGATCTTCAGCACATCCAATATTGTCTTCGGCATGATACTGAGAGCAGACCCTGGATCTATCAGAATACGATCGACTTTCATCGAGTTGACATATCCTGTATAGTAGAGAGGACGGTCATGCCTGTTGTCTTCCATCAACATGTCATCCTGTGTGAAAGTTATGTTTAGAATTAACTCCAATACACTATGACAATGGAGGCAAGAGACTAGTTCTTCTTCCGGCTTCTTAAGCAAGGCTAGACAGGTTTCTGCTTGCATGAGAGCCTCGCTCAGAGTTTTTCGAGTCTCTTTAGAAAGGCGTAAGAGCTCGAAGATTGACAATCGGGCCGGTGTATTAGCCAACTGAGCTAAGATGTCAAAGTTGTAAGGCTTTTCAAGTCCGGAGGGAGATGATTTCTTCAAAGATTTATCGAAGCGGACTTGCTGTTTGCCTTTATCAGCTACCGTTGGCTTGGGAGGAATGGACACTACAACTGGTGAGGATGCAGTAGGAATATCCTCAGTGGAAGCAGGCTGCACTGGAGCAGGCTCAGAAGAAGAAGCAGGATTCTCTTGAGTTTCAGGGTAATCCTTTAGATAGGCTTTCCCTGATCTAGTGCCCAGCAGGATTTCTTCATCAACTATGGGGTCAAAAGACACCATATTGTAAGTCTTTGTCTTGTCCTTGGAGCGATCTTTCTTCTTGGAGGAAGAGGGAACTTCGAACTCTGAAGCAAGATCCGGATGAATCCACATAATCTCGCCATTGTCAAGAGACAAGGAGACGAGACCTTCACTTCGTGGAGGAGGGAGATTCTCGATCTCAAGAGTAGCTTTGGGGATAGGAATAACACCGTGTTGTACCATCTGGGGCAGAAAGTCACCGAATTGAACTGAGACCATGTTTGCGGTAACAGTCTTCTCGTCTTGCTGCAAAGTGACAACACCAGCATTGACCAGCTCCTAAATTTTGCCTTTGAGCACATAACATGCTCGAGTAGGATGTCCGATGAACCTGTGATAGACACAGTACTTAGGATGATCAGTCTTACCGACTTCATCAGGCTTCTTGGGATCGGGGAGTTGAAGCTTACTGCTTTTGATCAAGCAATCAAAGATGCTCACTGTGTCATTCTCGTCAAAAAAGTACTCTACTTTCGGACGAGGTTCCCTCGGTGGAGGTGCTGAAGGAGTAGAAGTGGACGTATGAGGAGCTACGTTGACCGCCAGAGATTCTTTGTTCTTGTTCAAGTTGATATTCAAAGTTTTTTTTCCTTTACGGTTGTTCTGGCGATTGCCACCACCCGATGTCTGGTGCTCGTCCCGGTCGGGGTTAGACATTTGTACCCCTAGTTGCTTGAATTTGTCGGCGCTAACTTCAGCTGCTTTAGCATTGACAATGAAAGATGGCCAGTCTTGGAACTGAGTAGACCCTGTCCACATGCTGATGATAGGCGATAGATTTGCCTTACAGGTGTCTATGGTGACAGCGGCTGGAGTTCCAGGAGGCATTTTCAAAGCTTCCCGGCGGAACCTTTTAATGAAACTCTCAGCAGTTTCATTGTGCCTTTGTTTGATTTTATTGAAGGCTGACATAGTCATGTCATTGATCCCTTCATAAAATTATTCCAGGAAGATTTGCTTTAGGCCAGAGAAGGAAGTGATACAACCATCGGGCAAGCTTCTGTACCAATCGTATGCTACGCCAGCTAAACAGCCGACGAATATTCTGGTAAGAAGAGCATCATTTGGTTGAAGTTGGACAGTCATAACCTCAAAGTGGTTAATGAACTGACTGGGAGAAGTGCTGCCATCAAACAGCGAGATGGTTGGGATCTTGTACTTCAGAGGAAATGGAACTTCCTTCCATTCAACTGGATAGGGTTGCTTGATCCCCAACCTCTGCAAGTTGTCCTTCTCCTTGAAAGCTTCGAACTGAGTTCACAGGAGCTTGACAGCTTCATTGGCATCTTCCACTGATGTAGAAGGAGCAGGTTGAGTCACAGTATTAGGAGGAGGAACAGCATGATAAGCACTACCCCCAACACCTGACTGACTGGGTGTAGGTTAGATTTGTACATGAGGTATTTGAGTAGATGCTACCCCCAGTCCTGCATTGACAGGTACCGACGATGCTATAATTTCAGAATTTATAGGAGGTACGGTCGGTGGTACCGTATGCTGGGTCACTATGATGGAATGCATACTTGCGACCATTTCAGCCATGGTCTTTAGCTTGTCTTCTAGTGCAGCTATTCTTTGTTCTTGACTTGCTGAACTGGAAGCATCTGGGTCCTCATTGACAACATAAGCTGTCACTTCTTTGGGTACAGTGGAGGACACTGTCTATTCCGAACTTTCGCTGGTCGGAGAAAGAATCATCTCCTGAGTGAGAAAGAGGAAGATGACCGGAAGGATCTTGAAGATTCCTTTGACCGATTGTATCTCGGCTTCGGGATCTGGTATGTTGGAATACTCCTTCAGAGGATTCTTGGAGTAGATCCAAATACCGCTGGCTTGGCCAGCGAGGCTTCCCGTGCTTGGAGCACTTCCTACCCCCAGTGTCTCTGGAGGTCATGTTGACAGAAGCGTACAAAACCTCATCTTCATCTTCATACATAGGGTCAGAGGTTGTAAAGTTCAAACGATCGAAGACAGGTCGTCTTGTTGTCTGACAACAACACATGATGATAACCTTGTGATTGCAGTGATGTCCAAGTGGTTGCACTGGGGATGTTGGGATGTTGTCCCGTTTTTGCTTGAGGTATTCTCGGAGATCAAGAATAGCAACGGGACGAGCAGAAGTTCGAGGGATGTGTTCTTTGACAATATTCGGAACATGGTTCCGGTTCTTCAAATATTTTGTCCCTTGAGTGTACAGGGAAGTACTCATTTCATTGGCATAGGTGTCCGGATTCTTGATCCTGGAAGTTTGCTTCTGACGTTGGTTGGTCTTCGGCATTGGCTGTTTGCGTTTTATCGAAGTTGGTCGATTGAGATATGTTCTTAAATCAGCAAACTCACCCCCAGGGGTTTCTGTTTGAGACACCAGCAATTTTTCCTGTCTTGAACGGGAGATCTGAAAAGTTGGGAGATCCTGGAACTCTGCTATCGGAGTAGGCAGAATACCTCTCTGATCAGTACAATTCCCTTTAGCAAGGAGAAAAGAAGAACCCTTGTTAGAGAGAGTTCTTGTACTGACTGGTGCCGGAGCACGTTCAGTTTGATCTTCTACGATAAAAATCGAGGAAGACTAAGAAAAGACCAAAGGGCCTTTTCCTTTGTTTTGGGAAGAAGGGTTAGCTAAAGAGCGTTTTCCTCTATTGTCTTCCAAGTCATGGGACGAGGAAGTTTGAGAAAAGACCAAAGGGCCTTTTTCTTTATTTTGGGGAGGAGAAGGAATAGCCAAAAGACTACCCCCAGTGGATTGCGCAAGGGCAACAAAGTGTTGGAGAGGAGCAAAGCTTTTTCCCTTGTTGTGAGAAGATGAGAGATTAGCCAAAGGGCTGTCTCTCTTGGATTGTACAGACATAATTTGCGCATGGGTTGATGGCGCACTGGCAGATTGTGCAGGAGGAGTTCTGGCAGAATGTCTTCTGGCCTTAGTCACAGTGGTTTGCGCAGTAGGAGCCTTGTTATCAGAGTGCTTGAGTTGCACTCTGGTTGCTGGAGTAGTGGACTGCGCAGGCAGAGTGACAGCCAACTGCGCCAGAGGAATAGGAGTCTTGCACTTTGACAGAGCAGCATATGATATAGTTTATGCACTGGCAACAGCATATTGCGCAGGAGTAGTAGAGGCAGATTGTGCAACAACAGAAACAACAGACTGTGCAACAGTCTTAGCAGCAGAGACATTAGACTGCACAACAGTCTTGGTGGCAGAATCAACAGACTGCGCAGTAGTCTTGGGGACCCACACTGGGCGCACTTTGCTCGTGGTAGAAGTTGTCGCAGTACGAGGAGTGGTCCTGGAGTTGATCATGGCTTCGTAGGCCGTCTGGTTGACCTTCACAACCAGCGTCTTCTGCGTCTTTCCGATAGACGCAACGTCACATTGAGTTGTCACTTCCTCGTCGGAGGAGAAAGTCGTCCCCAGCAGAGTCGATATTTTGTTTGCAAAAATAAAAGTTGATCTTTATTTCAACAAACTTTGTAAAGAGATTACAAGAATTCTGGGAAAGTACAACTATAGGAATCCAATCTAGAAGACGATTGCTTTATCCCTTGGACGATGTGAACTTTGAAGACGTTAGCCTCTGAATTTGAAGGCGATAGCCTCGGAAGAATACTGCAGCACTTGGACAAGAACTCCTGAACTCTCTGATATTTTTGAACTTTTATGTCTGATCCCCTGGAATGAAGACTTGAAACTCTATTAATAGAGTTCTGGAAATAACTAACTTTTAGTTATTCTGAATGGCGCAAGTTGGATTGTGCATGCACTGGATTGCGCAGCATTAGACTGCGCAGGCAGTTATCTGATCGTGGGCCAACTGTCTTGGACACATGGCATCATTTGATTGAAATGTGTATGATCGTGTACAGACGGTTGCCACGTAGTGAGCAATTGATGGCATGAATGCCACGTGTATATTTGTCAATTGTTATGATGAAGTGCGCTACATGCATTGTACTGACTTCGGATTGCGCTAAGATGGACGGCGCTGGGATGGACCACACTGCAGACAGATTGTGCTGCATGTACAGCACTGCAGGCAGATTGTGCTGCATGTACAACTGTCCTCGAGCGCTGTACGGCGCAATAAACGAACAGTCTCCTCGTTCTTTGTGCTGTCAGTTGTCAGAAGATTTGATTGTGTCAGGTAATGATGACATGGCCACGTCAGCTTGCGCATTTGAGAGTGTACGCTGTCCAGTCTGTGCAATCTGGATGTTGCACAATCTGACTTCTGCACAATTCATTTGAAAGATGTATTTCTTGATTTTCATGACTTTATTGATGGGTGCAACTTAATTTTTTAGGACCTACAATATAGAACAGAGAGGGAGGTCAAAACCTAAACCTAAACTCGATACGCCACCCTTCCCCAACCCCTGGACGGCCACCCACCGCCGTTGCAACCGCCACAAGTCGCCAGAGCCAGCCTCACTCGAATCCGAGGCCCCGACGAGGCAACCATGATCCAGTCTCCACCGGGAACCACCATCAACCACTCAGACTCCTTTTCTTGCTCAGCCCGCGTAAGTTGGGCCACAGCCACCCCCAGCCGTCGCCTATACCATCGCCAACGCCATCGACACCGTACTTTAAGTGAAGAAGAAGAAGAAGTAATCGGAAAATAGCAGGTTCAACGAAATCTTTTAGTGGAAACAGGAAGAAAGCAATTGCTGGGCTGAGAAGGATCTACAAGCTTTCGGAGACAGTTGTGGATTTTAGACTTATTTGGCTTACCGGTTGACGGTTATTGTTGGCTCTTCGTGCTACCTCCAGGCAAGATACCTTGCCTTCCTCTACAGTTTATTTACATGCATATTTATATTATTATACAGTTTTACTAGTTGATTATTTATATGTGATTTGTATATCATGCCTGCTAGTTTATGTATAGCCTTGTTTATAATTAGCTTTGTAGTTCATATTGGATTGGTTTTCTCGTGTATCGTGATTGGGTCGTGTCGTGTCACCTCTTGTTCTTGGACTGAGTCACATCGTGTCATAGGATGAATAAGTCATATCGGAACTGCTGTACCTTGAAATTCTTGAAGCTAACCTGCGAGTCCACTTACGGGCGAGGGTTAGTAGTTAAGCTAACTTGCGAGCCCACACCAGGGGTGAGAGTTAGTAAGCTAATCTGCAAGTCCACATTAGGGGCGAGGGTTAGTAGTTAAGCTAATTTTTGAGCCCACACCAGGGACGAGAGTTAGTAAGCTAATCTGCGAGTCCACACCAGGGACGAGGGTTAGTAGTTATATGTCCACACCTGCGAGTCCACACAAGGAACGAGGGTGATGCTAGACTGCGAGTCCACACCAGGGACGAGGGTTAGTAGCATATGGTTCACACCTGCGAGTCCACACTAGGGACGAGGGTGATGCTAGCTTGCGAGTCCACACTAGGGAAGAGGGCTAGTAGTTGTTCAAACCTGCTAGTTCACACTAGAGGCGAGGGTTTGAGTATTCAATTGGTTATCCATTGACATCGTGATATCGTGTTCTCTCGTTCTTCTCCAGCAGTTCGTTTAGACGTAGTGGTTCTTCCAGTCGTGTGTAGTCGTATTTTCGTGCTGATTGGTCTTTTCTCGTTTATTTCCTGTATTTTCTTTATTGCATGATAAACTGCTAGATAGGAATGTTTTATGTATCTTGCTATGTCCCCTGAGGACCTGGTGATCTCTTCAGGTTAGTGATTGCATGGAGTTAGCTATTAGTTCTGGATGGCAGAGGATTTGCGGTTCTTGCAGGATTCAGGTACCGTTATTGTGTTTATTATCCGCTCGTGCTTTCATACCTTATCATGAGTTATCATGTTTCTTAATTCAGTTTTAGACTCTTGTTATTTCCTTTAGAGTCTTATCGGACATTTATGCTAGTGGACTGCAGACCACGACCCATAGTGTTCATTCATGTTTCATATTCTTATTGTGGATTGAGATATAGTTTTGCCTTGCCTTGATTAGGCCCATTGCCATAGTTGACAGCGTTTACGTACTCAAGTCGGGCTGGAGTCCGCTCGATACGTAGCTGGCTTGCTCACGAGCTCATGTCCGAAAAGCGGGTGCGGGTCGTGACAGACCCCGTCCATCAGCGGCCGATTCGCCGCTCGTTCGACCGATCTGTCGGAGTTGTATAAAATTATTTACACCCGACATCGACGATGGCTGATGATGCTGCGTCCAGCTACTCCATCGCGACTGGCGGTAGCGGTACACACAACCTAAATTATTATAATACGAAGGATCCATATTTTCTGAGTTCTGCTGATCAACCAGGAAATATCATTACTCATTTTGTTTTCTGTGGAGCGAACTATGCTGAGTGGTCTCGGTCGATACGTCTCTCCCTGATCTCTAGGCGAAAGATCACTTTTCTGGAAGGTACTAAAATCAAACCTGTTAATTGTAAAACCCCTAAATTTCTACTATTTTTATTTATTAAAAATTTGGTATCGATTTAAAATTTTTATTGTACTTCGCATAGTCGTATTTTACGTCGCGCACGAAATTTTATTTTGCTCGACGAGTGCGAATATGTGCGAGCGTACATATTTTAGAAAAATAATTAATTTTTTATTTTCTTACACTTTCAAAATATTATATAGAATTATTATTCTTGCCATAAAAAGTCTATTGTTTTTAGCAGTTATTAATAATAAAATTCTTCGTACAAAAATATTTATTTCATAAATATTTATTTATTTTAAATAATAATGTATTTCGAAATTATTTAATATTAATGTTTTATTGTTCAAAAAAAGATTTATTATTCAAAAAGATTTATTATTTTCGAAATTAATTATATTAGTATTTTGGAAAACATATTTTTGAAATATTTATGACAGTTTAAATTTTGATTTGATTCCATGGATACATTTAAATAGTAAACTATCTATATTTTAAATTCATTTGATTTTTTAAACTAAAAGTATTTAGTTTGATTTAAATTAGATATTTAAAATTTTAATTGTATTTGGAATTAGATTTGTATTTGGATTTGGTTTTAAATTAAATATATGATTTATCTACTTGGATTTTAAATAATCCTAATCCTATCCAAATTGGGAATTCCCACATCCTATAAATATAGGCAGGTACTCCTCCAACTTTTCATTATTCATCCACCAAATCACAACCCAATGGTGCGTGCCTCGTGTCCGTGTTCCCCGTCCAGTTCTTATTCCAATTTTTTACAAATACATTTATCTCTTTCGTGTCGACAAACCCGACACAATACAAATCCCAAATCCTAAGACCTACTACCCCCTCTCGACCACGACTACCATCATCCACCCCCGACTCATCTCCGGCACCGGCCTCGATCGGCCCCACAGATCACCCCGACCACCACCGGCATCCCCATTGTCATCACCATCCCCGCACCCAGTCGCCCGAGCCCATCCACGACAAACAACCAACCTCCGCCACCAAACACCATGCCCCGCCACACGACAGCCAACCACCAGCAAAATCCCGACAGACCATCGACACCACCACCATCATCATCACAACACCGCCACCGTCACCGGCGCAACCCGCCGACGACCCAAGAAAACCCACAGCAATGGAAAAAGGAAAAGCAACACCAACCACCACTGGCTCCTCCCCCTTGGCCGGAGCCGACCACCAGCCACCACACAATAGGAAGGAAAGAGAAAACCCTAACCCTAAACGTACCTGTCCGCCGTGTCCACCGCCGTGACCTCCGCCTGACCCGGCCGGAGCCACGCTGGCCGTCCGCCCTTGTCGCCAAGCCGCACAGGGATCCGCCTCCGCTCCCTAGCGCCGGAGACCCTTCCTCCTTCCAGATCCACGCGACCCCCTCCTCCTGGAGCGCCTCCGGCCACTTCCGCCCCCTCTCCCCATCACTCCCGCTCGATCTCTCTCAGCTCACTCCCACTTCCCTCTTCTCCTTCCCCTGTCCTTTTCTTCTTCTTCATTTTTTCTTTTATCTGATTTTTTCCTCTCTCTCTCTCTTTCTATATTTTCCTTTCTTCTCTACAGTGTTTTTCTGATTTTTTTGGTTTTGGTTTCTGACTTCTTGTCTCCTTCCTTCGTTTCGTACAGTGGAGGAAGCCTTTTCTGTTCAAATTTTTTTGTTTGTTTTCCTTGATTTTGTTTGTTATTTTCTTAGCTTGATATGTTCTCCTCGAAAGAGGAGAACACATATGCCCCTTCTGTTCAATTTTTTTTATTTTATTTTTATTTTGTTTTGTTTATTTAATTGTTTATTTAATTATTAAAAACAGCAGTGCAGCACAGGTACTATTGCTGTTGTTGTTTATTATTATTATTATCAGTGATATCCTTATTATTATTATTATTACTACTTTTGCAAACAGAACATCAGAGCCTGGCAGTCTGATGTGCTTTCTTTTTTTGTTTATTTTATTTTGTTTTAATACTTTAATTATTGTATGTTATTAAGTTATTATTAGGATTATTTTAAATATTATTAAGTGCCATTAGTATTATTATTTTTCTGTAATATATATATATATATATATAGATACATTTGTTATGGTACTATTAGTACTATTATATCTATATTATTATTACGGTTATTTCTATCGTTGTGTTTCTAATTTATTTTGCTACATTTTATTGTGACAAAATATAGTTTTGGATTTGATTGGCCTCGAAGTCCTAAATAAATTATGATATTATTTTACGATATTTTAAATAAATGCTAAATTCGACCTATAATTATGTTTGACTAAAAAATAGATTTTTGCCTTAAATGTTCTCTAAATTTTTGTGTATTTTTCTAAAAAGGTATTTTGATAGTAAAATATATATTATAAATACTTTCTAAAATTCGTATATATATAACTATTTATTTTCTTTGATTTTCTCCTGTCCGTATCCAAGTCCTATTATTCCTATTCCTTTGCCCAATTCGAGACTACCTTATGTCCACCCTAATCAAGTTGACCCTTCTGGACCCAATGGAACCGACCGTGTCACCACCCGAGGTCTCCTTGTACAGTTGTTGCACCAAAGTTGCAGATCGTGCCACCTTGATTATCGCAGCACACCAGGCGCTCTACCAGGCAAGTCACCTTGCCATTAGCTGTTTAATTATTTTTAGCTCATATTTCATGCATGTTTGTTATTTTCTTTATGCAAAATAAACTGTGATACATGGCATAACTGTTCATTTATATTTCATGCTGTGAATTATTTTTCTTACAAATTAAACCTAGATTTAAGGGACCACCTTGTGTGTCGCATTCATTGGCCTTGACACGTTGTAAACACGAAGTTGTGTGTCGCATGTAGAACACGGAAGTGCATGATTGGCTGGCCACCAGTACGTACAAGCCGTGCGATAGGAATAACCGTTAATAGAGGTTGCATGCTAGTTTGACTTAGCGGTTATAGTGGTTTTGTGTTGTGGATACAACACAGTAGGCATTGGGTGGGAAGAACATCTCCTTAATGTATGGGTCATTTATGCACTGTCCTGATTGCCGGTTATCTCCAATGGGAGGTACGGTCCTGCTAGCCGGTTATCTCCAGTGGGAGGTACGGTCCTGATTGTCGGTTATCTCCAGTGGGAGGTACGGTCCTGATTCCTGATTCCTGACTGAGCCGGCCCATACGTCAAAGGTTTGTTCTTTAATTGCATAATCACTATAGTACGGTTAGGTACCCTATTGTATGTGTCCTTTAATTATTGAGCAGTATTTATTCAGTTTATATGGCATGCTATTATGTGTCTTGTTACGTCCCTCTGAGGACCTGGTTGTCTTGCCAGGTATGTGCTATTGTCTTTCGCAGGTGCTTTCGCTCTAGCCATGTTCATTGCTATTTCTCGAGGATGATTGCATTTGGATCGTCTTCGCTTCGCTCGCCACTCATTTCATTTTCTATGTACTTTTCTTTATTTTGTTGGTAGTGGATTTGTCTCCGTCCAACATATTGTATCAAGACAGTTCATTATCATTTTATGATATCTTTTATTCCTTTTATTCTTGTGGATGAGATTAGTATGGTTCTACTGCATTTTACAGCTTATGTATTTATACGAGGCTTCCGTATATTGGAGTATACTTCGTATAAATACAGCTGGCATGTCTACGTTCCTAGTCCTACGTATTTTGGGACTGGGGCGTTACATGTTTTTGTGGTGGCCCATGTAGGTCAAGATAAATTGTTTGGTTACTTTACCGTACCAAGCAAGCCTGCGTATAGGATTAGAAGTCTAGGATCTCATCCACATACTTGACCACTTTCTTCAATCTACCGTTTGACTCATCGATTGCATCTTGCTTGAATCCTTCTATCATTATTCTTATCTTCCCTTCGTGCTTACTAGAGATTGACCCTACTAGTTAGATGTCCCAAACACACTTAGCTTAATTCTTTAAGTTGGGTAGAATACCCCACGACTTGACACACCCTTGACCATTAAGGATAATAGGATTATCTAGACCATAGAGACTAGAGGAAAGTTAACCCATTTGGTCAACCAAGCCTTGGTCAATAAAACCGTAG
This sequence comes from Iris pallida, assembly GCA_029216955.1. Classification (NCBI taxonomy): domain Eukaryota; kingdom Viridiplantae; phylum Streptophyta; class Magnoliopsida; order Asparagales; family Iridaceae; genus Iris; species Iris pallida. The sequence continues at coordinate 13,532,890 of JANAVB010040218.1, read as the reverse complement.
AATAGGAATAAACAAGACTTAGATCCTTATGACTCTTAGACTATTCATAATTATTTTTATTCATCTATTATCGTGCCTATATTTTTACTATCTAGACTGATGATGCTAATGTAGCCTAGTTTTTGCAAGCTTAGCCTTTTACCAAGCTTGTTCGTGACATATATGTTAATGGAGGTACCCCACTAACATATTGTCTATTAGAACCGGTGCATAATGGTCTGATCAACCGAGTGCACTTTGGTTCGCTTTTATCGATTATTCTACGTGGACGGAACTTAAGTAAACTGGCCTTTAGAATCCCATCCACGACTGCCTTGACAATTCTTTTTGAAATTCTTCGATCGCCTTTGAATCACGTATTCGTATTAGATAAACGCCTCCTTCGAACTTTATATTACTTTCGCCTTCACCAATTTTCGAAGGACGAAGGCGTTATACTTGAAATCCCTCTAACTGTCCTATCAATTAGGACCACTCACACTCGATGTTGCTATAACTTCATCCTAAACTCCTCGTCCTTCTCCTTGACCCTACCATGACCCTCATTCAATGATCTAGATCACAACTTCTTATGACATGATCTTGTTGAGCCTTATTGATTATTCCCCATTGATACCCCCTTGTCCTCTCACCCCCCTACTAATTCTTAATTTCGAGGACGAAATTTCTTTTAAGTTGGGTAGGATGTAAAACCCCTAAATTTCTACTATTTTTATTTATTAAAAATTTGGTATCGATTTAAAATTTTTATTGTACTTCGCATAGTCGTATTTTACGTCGCGCACGAAATTTTATTTTGCTCGACGAGTGCGAATATGTGCGAGCGTACATATTTTAGAAAAATAATTAATTTTTTATTTTCTTACACTTTCAAAATATTATATAGAATTATTATTCTTGCCATAAAAAGTCTATTGTTTTTAGCAGTTATTAATAATAAAATTCTTCGTACAAAAATATTTATTTCATAAATATTTATTTATTTTAAATAATAATGTATTTCAAAATTATTTAATATTAATGTTTTATTGTTCAAAAAAAAGATTTATTATTCAAAAAGAGTTATTATTTTCGAAATTAATTATATTAGTATTTTGGAAAACATATTTTTGAAATATTTATGACAGTTTAAATTTTGATTTGATTCCATGGATACATTTAAATAGTAAACTATCTATATTTTAAATTGATTTGATTTTTTAAACTAAAAGTATTTAGTTTGATTTAAATTAGATATTTAAAATTTTAATTGTATTTGGAATTAGATTTGTATTTGGATTTGGTTTTAAATTAAATATATGATTTATCTACTTGGATTTTAAATAATCCTAATCCTATCCAAATTGGGAATTCCCACATCCTATAAATATAGGCAGGTACTCCTTCAACTTTTCATTATTCATCCACCAAATCACAACCCAATGGTGCGTGCCTCGTGTCCGTGTTCCCCGTCCAGTTCTTATTCCAATTTTTTACAAATACATTTATCTCTTTCGTGTCGACAAACCCGACACAATACAAATCCCAAATCCTAAGACCTACTACCCCCTCTCGACCACGACTACCATCATCCACCCCCGACTCATCTCCGCCACCGGCCTCGATCGCCCCCACAGATCACCCCGACCACCACCGGCATCCCCATTGTCATCACCATCCCCGCACCCAGTCGCCCGAGCCCATCCACGACAAACAACCAACCTCCGCCACCAAACACCATGCCCCGCCACACGACAGCCAACCACCAATAAAATCCCGACAGACCATCGACACCACCACCATCATCATCACAACACCGCCACCGTCACTGGCGCAACCCGCCGGCGACCCAAGAAAACCCACAGCAATGGAAAAAGGAAAAGCAACACCAACCACCACTGGCTCCTCCCCCTTGGCCGGAGCCGACCACCAGCCACCACACAATAGGAAGGAAAGAGAAAACCCTAACCCTAAACACACCTGTCCGCCGTGTCCACCGCCGTGACCTCCGCCTGACCCGGCCGGAGCCACGCTGGCCGTCCGCCCTTGTCGCCAAGCCGCACAGGGATCCGCCTCCGCTCCCTAGCGCCGGAGACCCTTCCTCCTTCCAGATCCACGCGACCCCCCTCCTCCTGGAGCGCCTCCGGCCACTTCCGCCCCCTCTCTCCATCACTCCCGCTCGATCTCTCTCAGCTCACTCCCACTTCCCTCTTCTCCTTCTCCTGTCCTTTTCTTCTTCTTCATTTTTTCTTTCATCTGATTTTTTCCTCTCTCTCTCTCTTTCTATATTTTCCTTTCTTCTCTACAGTGTTTTTCTGATTTTTTTGGTTTTGGTTTCTGACTTCTTGTCTCCTTCCTTCGTTTCGTGCAGTGGAGGAAGCCTTTTCTGTTCAAATTTTTTTGTTTGTTTTCCTTGATTTTGTTTGTTATTTTCTTAGCTTGATATGTTCTCCTCGAAAGAGGAGAACACATATGCCCCTTCTGTTCAATTTTTTTTATTTTATTTTTATTTTATTTTGTTTATTTAATTGTTTATTTAATTATTAAAAACAGCAGTGCAGCACAGGTACTATTGTTGTTGTTGTTTATTATTATTATTATTATCAGTGATATCCTTATTATTATTATTATTACTACTTTTGCAAACAGAACATCAGAGCCTGGCAGTCTGATGTGCTTTCTTTTTTTGTTTATTTTATTTTGTTTTAATACTTTAATTATTGTATGTTATTAAGTTATTATTAGGATTATTTTAAATATTATTAAGTGCCATTAGTATTATTATTTTTCTGTAATATACATATATATAGATACATTTGTTATGGTACTATTAGTACTATTATATCTATATTATTATTACGGTTATTTCTATCATTGTGTTTCTAATTTATTTTGCTACATTTTATTGTGACAAAATATAGTTTTGGATTTGATTGGCCTCGAAGTCCTAAATAAATTATGATATTATTTTATGATATTTTAAATAAATGCTAAATTCGACCTATAATTATGTTTGACTAAAAAATAGATTTTTGCCTTAAATGTTCTCTAAATTTTTGTGTATTTTTCTAAAAAGGTATTTTGATAGTAAAAATATATATTATAAATACCTTCTAAAATTCGTATATATATAACTATTTATTTTCTTTGATTTTCTCCTGTCCGTATCCAAGTCCTATTATTCCTATCCCTTTGCCCAATTCGAGACTACCTTATGTCCACCCTAATCAAGTTGACCCTTCTGGACCCAATGGAACCGACCGTGTCACCACCCGAGGTCTCCTTGTACAGTTGTTGTACCAAAGTTGCAGATCGTGCCACCTTGATTATCGCAGCACACCAGGCGCTCTACCAGGCAAGTCACCTTGCCATTAGCTGTTTAATTATTTTTAGCTCATATTTTATGCATGTTTGTTATTTTCTTTGTGCAAAATAAACTGTGATACATGGCATAACTGTTCATTTATATTTCCTGCTGTGTATTATTTTTCTTACAAATTAAACCTAGATTTAAGGGACCACCTTGTGTGTCGCATTCATTGGCCTTGACACGTTGTAAACACGAAGTTATGTGTCGCATGTAGAACACGGAAGTGCATGATTGGCTGGCCACCAGTACGTACAAGCCATGCGATAGGAATAACCGCTAATAGAGGTTGCATGCTAGTTTTACTTAGCGGTTATAGTGGTTTTGTGTTGTGGATACAACACAGTAGGCATTGGATGGAAAGAACATCTCCTTAATGTATGGGTCATTTATGCACTGCCCTGATTGCCGGTTATCTCCAATGGGAGGTACGGTCCTGCTAGCCGGTTATCTCCAGTGGGAGGTACGGTCCTGATTGCCGGTTATCTCCAGTGGGAGGTACAGTCCTGATTCCTGATTCCTGACTGAGCCGGCCCATGCGTCAAAGTTTTGTTCTTTAATTGCATAATCACTATAGTACGGTTAGGTACCCTATTGTATGTGTCCTTTAATTATTGAGCAGTATTTATTCAGTTTATATGGCATGCTATTATGTGTCTTGTTACGTCCCTCTGAGGACCTGGTTGTCTTGCCAGGTGTGTGCTATTATCTTTCGCAGGTGCTTTCGCTCTAGCCATGTTCATTGCTATTTTTCGAGGATGATTGCATTTGGATCGTCTTCGCTTCGCTCGCCACTCATTTCATTTTCTATGTACTTTTCTTTATTTTGTTGGTAGTGGATTTGTCTCCGCCCAACATATTGTATCAAGACAGTTCATTATCATTTTATGATATCTTTTATTCCTTTTATTCTTGTGGATGAGATTAGTATGGTTCTACTATATTTTACAGCTTATGTATTTATACGAGGCTTCCGTATATTGGAGTATACTTCGTATAAATACAGCTGGCATGTCTACGTTCCTAGTCCTACGTATTTTGGGACTGGGGCGTTACATTAATGATGCTAGTAAATTGCTTGATTGGAGATGTGTGCAAGCGCTATTGGTTCAATGGGTTCTTAATACCATTGATCCGTCTCTGAAGAAATCTTTGCCATACTTTGAGGAGGTTTATCCATTGTGGAACTTGTTGGAGAAAAGATTTGTTGTTAGCAATGGCACTCGGAAGCAACAAATTAAGGTGGCTTTGGCTTAGTGTAAACAAACGGCTTCGATGTCTGTAGAAACCTACTTTGGAAATTTGCAGACTTTGTGGGATGAACAAGCTGCTTATTTTCCATTGCCTACTTGTACCTGTGGTAAACTTGCTGCAAAGCTACAGGCTATGAGGGATGAAGACCACTTGCAGGACTTTATGTATGGGTTGAATGCTGAGTTGTATGGTCATACCCGATCTAATCTTCTTGCTCAGGATCCTCAACCAAGTTTAGATCGGGCATACCAGGCAGTCCGTAAGGAGGAAGATATACATAAATCTCAGGTCCAATCCGCTGCTGAGGAGGTGTTGGTGTTGGCAATCAAGACTTCACCTCGTCTTTCTACTACTTCTAGTAGTAGAACCTCAGATTCAGGGACAAATCAGGTATGATCTGTACTCATTGCAAGAAAATAGGTCATGATGTTGCAACTTGCTTTGCCAAGATTGGCTATCCAGAGTGGTGGGAGACTCGTCCTCGACGTGAGGGCGGACGTGGTGCTGGTGGTAGCAGAGGCCCGACACCACAACAGAGACGTGATGGAGGACGCGGTACTGGTGGCGCGGGGGTTATTCATCATGTCATCGCTGCTGGTCATGGTGTCCCTGCTGGTCTTGCTGGGAGTTCGGCGGATATGATGCATGGAGGGTATCCTTCACCACTCTCAGGTGAACAATGGCAGAAACTGATGAGCTTGCTAGGTAACGACAATCCTTCCAACCCTGGTTCTTCAAACACTGATCGTCTGATGGATAAGAATTCTTTTGTCACTTGGATATTCGATACTGGGGCTACTCTTCATGCGACGGGTTCTCGTGACTGTTTAGTTGATTGCTTTGAGGGCCCTGTCTGTCCTGTGATTTTGCCTGATGGGAGCACTATTGAGGCTGTTCTGAGAGGCAAAGTATTTTTGACTGCTTTATTAGTGTTGACGGATGTTCTTTATGTTCCGACATTGACTTACAATTTGATCTCTGTCTCATAATTGATTGGTGCCAGAAATTGTGATATGTTATTTACTCCTGATTTGTGTTTTGTTCAGGACCGAAGTACGAGGATTGTGATTGGAGCAGGTGAACAAAGGGGTGGACTTTACTTCTTGGAGGAGGTTCCAGTTTCTTTGGCTTCGGTGATCCTGGCATGCAGAGAGAGTGATTCCGAGGTTTGGCATAGTAGACTGGGGCATCCTTCAGATAAAGTAATGCAGACTTTACCTTTTATCTCTGGTAGTAGTGTGTTTTCTCATAAGGCTTGTGATATTTGTCATCAAGCTAAACAAACTCGTGATGCTTTTCCTGATAGTAGTAGTCGTGCTTTGAGATGCTTTGAACTTATACACTGTGATCTGTGGGGACCATATCGTGTTCCGTCATCTAATGGGGCACGATATTTTTTGACTTTGGTGGATGATTTTTCTAGAGCTGTTTGGGTTATTTTATTGAAGGATAAGTGTGCTGTTTATTCTATGTTTCTTAAATTTATTTCTATGGTGAAGCGTCAGTTTGGGGCTGATATCCGTCGTATGCGGAGTGACAATGGAACTGAATTTAATTGTTTACGAGATTATTTTTTTATCTCAAGGTATATTGTTCCAAACATCTTGTGTTGGGACACCTCAACAGAATGGAAGGGTGGAACGAAAATATCGACATATTTTAAATGTAGCCAAGGTATTGAGATTTCAGGGTTCTCTTTCTGTGGATTTTTGGGGGGAGTGTGTTCTGGGTGCATGTTATTTGATCAATAGAACACCTTCTAGTATCTTGCATTTTAAGTCACCTTATGAAGTTTTATATGGTTCGGCTCCTTCGTATGATCATCTACGTATTTTTGGTTGTCTGTGCTATGCGTATGATTTGAAATCCCGACATGATAAATTTGCTAGCAGGAGTAGAAAATGTATCTTTGTTGGGTATCCACTTGATAAAAAGGGATGGAAACTGGTAAATTTTTTGTGTCCCGTGATGTTACTTTTTATGAAAAAGAATTTCCTGGGTGTGGCTCTACTGGCGAGATGTCTTCTGCGACACGTCATACATCTGTTGAAGAGCCGAAAGACGATATAGAGGCTTTTGGGATGATGCCGGCTACGGTTGCTGAGTCCGAAGTAGTTGCTGGCGGCTCGGCATCGAGTGGCGAGGATGCACAGGTAGCTGCAGAAGTATTGACAGGAGAGTCTGCTGGGGGTGATGCGGATACTACTGATGATACAGGGGATACAGTGTAGCCAGAGGTGTCCGACGAGGTAGTATTGGGAAGAGGAATGAAAAAAAAATCACAGCCATTACGATTACAGGATTTTGTGACGAATGTTGTTCGAAGTAAAAGTCCCCCCTTCACCAAAGTTCTTCTGTTCCCGTCACTTCTTCAGGTACTTCGTATCCTCTAACACAATTTCTAAGTTATGACATATTTACTGCTGGACACAGAGATTTTCTTGCAGCTATCACTGCAGGCGTTGAGCCTACTTCATATCGCCAGGCCTCGCGAGATTCAGGCTGGCGTGCGGCTATGCAAACTGAAATACAGGCTCTGGAAGATAATAGGACTTGGAGTCTTGTCGATTTGCCTCCTGGAAAGAAAGCATTGGGAAGTAGATGGGTATACAAAATAAAGTACAACTCCGACGGCAGTGTTGAGCGCTTAAAGACACGGCTGGTTGTGTTCGGTAATCATCAGGTTGAGGGAATCGACTATTCAGAGACATTTGCCTCGATAGCTAAGATGCCTACAGTTAGGGCGTTCTTGGCTGTTGCAGCTGTGAGAGGCTGGACTTTGCACCAGATGGATGTGCACAATGCTTTTCTTCATGAAGATCTGATAGAAGAAGTGTATATGAAGTTGCCGCCAGGTTTTTCGCATAGTGAACCCAACAAAGTGTGTCGCCTGCGTAAGTCTCTATATGGATTAAAACAGGCACCACGTTGTTGGTTTGCTAAGCTTGCTGCTTCTCTGATATCCTATGGATTTATTCAATCTCATTCTGATTATTCCCTTTTCTCTCTTTTTAAAGGGAAGGTAGAGTTGCATGTTTTGATCTATGTGGATGATATGATTGTGTCTGGTAATTAATGACTCAGGTGCTTTAGATGATTTCAAAAAGTACCTTAGTTCTTGCTTTCACATGAAGGACCTTGGTGTGTTGAAGTACTTTCTTGGCATAGAGGTGGCTCGGAGTGCAAAAAGAATTTCCTTGTGTCAAAGGAAGTATGCTTTGGACATCATTTCAGAATGCGGCTTGATAGGGTCTCGACCTGCTGGCTTTTCCATGGAGCCCAATCACAAGCTGGCAGAGTCGACTAGTCCAAAGATGGCGGATGCAGAGACCTATCGGAGGCTGGTTGGGAGGTTAATTTATTTATCATTTACTCGTCCTGACTTAGCCTATGTTGTGCATATCTTGTCTCAATTCTTACAGGAGCCTAGACAAGATCATTGGCATGCTGCTTTGAGAGTTGTCAGATATCTCAAACATGCACCGGAACAGGGTATTCTTTTGAAAGCTGATTGTGATCCCCGTCTTTCTGGTTGGTGTGATTCCGACTGGGCCAGTTGTTCCTTGACTCGCCGCTCTGTTACAGGCTGGTTGGTGTTTCTGGGGGGATCTCCTATTTCTTGGAAGACCAAGAAGCAACCGACTGTTTTTCGATCTTCCGCTGAAGCTGAATACCGATCTCTTACTGCGCTTGTTTGTGAGTTAAAATGGTTGAAGGAGTTATTGGTGTGTTTGGGCGTTCGCCAGAAGTCTGCTATGTCGCTGTATTGTGACAGTCAGTCAGCCCTGCACCTGGCTCAGAATTCGGTATTTCATGAGCGCAGTAAGCATATTGAGGTGGATTTGTATTTTGTTTGCGATGCTATTAGAGATGGCACCGTAATAGCCTCGCATGTTCCTACTTCTTCTCAACTGGCTGACATCTTCACTAAGCCCCTTGGAAAGCATGTGTTTGATTCTTTACTTTCCAAGTTGGGCATTTGTGACTTGCATGCTCCAACTTGAGGGGGGTGTTAGAGATTATATTTGTAACTAATGTAAATCTGGCCATAAGCCCAATCATGTAGACAACCCAATCATGTAGACACTATATATATTGTAACCAGCCCCATCAATGAGAACAAGGCATTATTATTTCCTACATTCTGTTTAAGTATAATATAATCCAAAAAAATTGGTGATGTACAATAATAGAATAAGCTACTATTGCTCATGTTAAAGACTTGATAGACTCGAATTTAGAATAACCAACCAATGGCTGCAACGAATACCCCGCCAATGGCTGCCAAATCATCATTGCCGATGGACCAATAGCTGCAACGAATGCCCCGCCAATGGTTTTAACGATAGTCGAACGAAATAATTAAATGATAAAACACAAATACAATTGGAATTCGACGAAAATAAATACACAAATGCCAGTGAAAAAGAGCATCTTTTACAATAGCAGTTCACACGATCACATAGCCACACATGACTCATGATTAAGACTTGAGAGACTCAAATTTAGAATGACCAGCAATGGCTAATCTATATCTATATAATAGCAAAATAGTTGAAACAAATTGCTAAAATGCTATTTTCCCGCCTAAACTCTGCCACAATAAAATATTCATTCAAACAATAATAAAGTATAAAAAAAATTGTACAATGATTAAACAGCTTCCAGCCACATTAAATTGTGATACATTAACCTTCCGTCATGTACAAAATTATTCAAAAAAAAACTTTTCCCAAGAACATTCTTTCTCAACAATTAAACAACTGCCAGCCACATTAAATACAACCAAAAAAAATCATAAATGTACCAGATTCGTTATCAATAGCCGTGCCATAATATAAATATTAGCTTTCACTTTGGCAAGTTCAGAAGCTTCCATATGTCATTTGCAACCCTTAGGTTTCTGTGCAAGATTTTGACAAAATGTAAGCCAGCAAATGAGACCTAATTTTTGGTTCCAGAACTAAATGTGACACTTCTAATAATAAATTCGACACCAATTTCAATATTTTGCTTCAAGATAAATACGGCAAACACATTTCTCCATCAACCAAGAAAACGGTTGGTTTTCCAACATATATTACATTAATAATGTTGTGTTCATACTGTCTATAAATACAGTGAAGAATGGATTCCATCCTCACTCTTCAACTTTCAGAGAAAATTTTCTTCATCAATGGCTCATTTTTTCTCACTAATTCGTGAGGTCAGTCCATCCAAAACATTTTGGAATTTGAAGGTTTGACTCATTCATATGTATGATGTACCCGGATACGAAGGAAAAGGGCAACCATTCAGTCTCGAGTGTGTATTTACTGAGGTACTTTTATTTAACCTCAGTATATTACATTCTGTAATTCTGCTTAAGTATAATATAATCCAAAAAAATTGGTGATGTACAATAATAGAATAAACTACTATTACATTGAACTGTTGTAATAATTCAATGCTTCCATATGGTTACAAAAAAATTAATATTTAGAGTGAGATGTACGAAAATGTAAGGAAAAGTTTTTCATATTCTATCAATATCAAACCTTCTAAATTATAATTATATGTTATACTAGTGTAAGGAAAAGTTTCCAAAATTTGAAGGTTTTATTATATAAGGTTTTATTGAAAAAGTTTTTCATATTGTGAAGGTTTTATTATACTAGTATAACATTTATATTAGTATAACATTTATATTAGTATAATAAAACCTTCACAATATTATACTGTATAATAAATTTGGCTATATTTTTAAATTAATTTATAGATTATATGTTATAGTAGTGTATGAAATATGTGGATTTATATAGATTACATGTGTATTAAAACTCGGAATGTGTCTGAATATGTTGATTTACAAACATATAATAAAAATCAACATTTTTCGTTAGTAAAGTTATTCGCAGTGTTTGATGAATAATAAAAATAACACAACAAATTTCATAAGTAGAGTTGAAGGAAGTATTCATGAATAATGAGAACATTAAAATATTTTACTAAATTATATGGATAAATATTTGTATTAGTGTCCGGAATGTGTGTAAATATATTGATTTACCAACATGTAATAAAAATTAACAGATTTCACAAATAAATTTAGTGGCAGTATATCATGAATAATAAAAATAATACCAATGATTTCATAATTATAGATAATGGCAGTATTTCAATAATAATAAAATTAGTTGAATACTTGAATAAATTATATGCATAAATATTTGTGTACTGAAATTATTTTTTCCTTTGCAGGACGATCGAATTCATGCAAGTATTAAGAAAGATTTAATCCCCAACTTTCAACCATTGCTGAATGAGAGAAACTCTATGTTGTTCGTTGTTTTGTTGTTACAAATAACAACATGAAATACAAAACAACCGCAAACAAATACAAGATATTATTCTTGGCAAAAACGAAAGTTTTTGAAATATTTGATGAAAAATTTCCTTCTTTTATTTTTAGTTTTCACAAGTTTTCTGATCTTACAAGTGAGGAACCTTTAGATGACAACAAACTTATTGGTAAATACATGGTTAAATTATTTTTGTGTTTACAAATATAAAATTATTTTATTTAATCAATTTTATTGTTATTTGTAAATACCATTAATTTCAGATATTATTGGACGAGTTGTTACAATAGATCCTCCCCAACAAAGGGATTTGAAAGATGGACCAACACGACTTATGGATATTACTCTTGAGGACAATGAGTAATAATTTAAATTTTTGATTATACAATTTTTTAATATTTTCCATAAAATTAAAAATAATTTAATTTCCTTTGTATTCTTAGGAAACATCCTCTGCCATGTACTTTTTGGGGTAATTTGGTTGATGATATGGTTTCGTACGTTAATAATGGTAGAAATGAGCCTGTTGTAGTAATACTACAAATGTTTCGTACCAAATTATATAGAGGTGATAATTATTTCTTATATATTGTATTTTATTTTCATTCTACATTTATAAAATAATTTAATATATGTTTAAATTGTATTATTTTCCGATTAGGACAAGTTACAGCATCCAACACGTTCTATGTGTCAAGGTTGATATTTGGTGTTGACATTCCTGAGATTGAAAATTTTAAATCAAGGTAACTAAAACATATCGATACTATAATTAATTGTTAATATTTTAGTTAGTATTCAGAATTAAATTAATAAATCTTCGTCTACTTTCTAAAGGATTGTTGAAGAAAGTAGTGAATCAATCACTATATGTACAGTTTCACTAACTTCTACAAATTTGGTTGAAAATGAATTATCAAGTGGCCAAGCTATAGTTAGGACCATTGAGCAGTTGAGAGATAACCATGAGGTATATATTTCTTTCAATGTTACAATTTATAATTATATTATATTACAAAATTTACCTTATTCAGAATATTAATCTAAATTTTTTATTATTGATTATCAGATTGGAAGTTTTTGGGTTTATGCTGAAATTGTTGAAGTTGTATTAAAGAATGCTTAGTGGTATTTTTCATGTAACAAATGTCCAAAAAAACTAGATAAATGTGGCAATTTATTTTACTGTGACAGATGTGACAAATTTGAAAAAGATGTTAACATCAGGTATTAACCTACAATAATTTTAAACCTAATTACTATTCTTCTTGATTATTTGAATACAATTTTCTATAACAGGTACAAGATTAATGTTCGTGTCATTGACACAACCAGAGAAATAGAGTTACTATTATGGGACAAAGAATGCGTTCAGCTTATTAGAAAAAAGGCTTTGAATTTTAAAAAAAAGTCGTCAGAGGTACATTTGCAAGTAAGCTCTAAGCATATAAAATAATTTTTGCACTATACTTAAATTTGTTATAATTATTAAAAAATTGTTTCTCTTTTTTAAAATTGTAGGAATCAGAAAATGATAAGAAAATTCCTGAGGAAATACAAAATTTAGTTGGCTTAAGAATTTTCTTCAAAATTCAAATAAGATCTGAACAAGTACGTAATTATACTGGATCATTTACGGTATTAAAGCTGACTACCGATGAAGGACTAATTTTACTATATTCTGAAAATTTTAAAGATAATCAGGTATGTGTTAATCTTTTGGTAATTTGAAATTGCTTTAATTATTTTTTAAAAATTCTGTTGAAAATAAATTTTTTTTTTTTACAGGAATCTGATATTTTTTCAAATTTGTTGAAGGAGGATAATGATGTCGAAATGGTAAACAAGTTTTTCTTCAATTATTCATTTTCTTTTCATTTACAACACATTTTAATTGCATTGTCATATAAATGTGTCATAGCTGCTTTTCAAAAATTACTGTATTAATATTTTATTATATTTCCATCTAATTAAATATTTTGCTAAATTTTTTTTTTTGATATAAATAATAATTGATGTAATAATAATAATAATAATATTTTTCATTCTTATCTTTTGATATTTTTTTTTTTGAAAAAAAAAAGAAAAAAAAAAAGGAGAAAGAAGAAAAGAAAAAAAAAAAATTATATATGTAGAGAAAGAGAGAGGGGGGGGGGGGGGGGGGGACAGCCCCTCACCCGCACCCCTCTCTCCCTCTCCCGAAGCTTCTCTCTCTCACTCTCTCTCGGTTCTCTCCCTCACTCTCCCGAACTCTCTCCCTCTCCCTCGAATTCTCTCTCTCTCTCGATCTCTCTCTCCCTCTCTATATATCTTCCTCTCTCTCTCTCATCCTTCCATCTCTCTCTTTCTCCACTCTTCCTCTTTTCCTCCTCCTCCCTCTACTACTCCCACTGCTGCTGCCGGACTTCCGCCGCCGCCGCCCGCCTGCGCCGCCGCCGGCCACCCCCTCTCCGGCCGCCCCCTCCTGGCCGCTCACCTCCATCACCACCATCTTCATTTCCATCTCCACCATCATCTTCATCTCCACCATCACCACTACCATCACCAAACCCTAACCCCTTAGTCTTCAAAAAAAAAAAGGGGGGGGGGGGGGGGGGAGAAGCTTGAAGAAGAAATTGGAGAAGAAGATGAAGAAGAATGGAAGAACCAAGCCCTAATTTTCCAATTCCAAATCCAAATATATTTCCCCAAGGCAAGTCCTCTTTTCCTTCCTTCTTCTCTTGAAAATTCTTAATTGTTCATCTATGTAAATTTTGGAATCATAAGCATTAAAGAGGTTGGAGTAATACTTGGAAGCAAGTCCTCCTCACCTCTCTTCCTCCCTAATCCTTTATTTTTCCATCTAGAGTTCAAATAAGAATTATTATGATTCATATGGATTCTGAAATTGTTATGAGTACATTTAATTTTGTCAAGATTTAGCATACTAGGAATTTAAAATTACATAGATAATCTTTTAAAATCTGAATTTCTTTATGGCATATAAATTCTTCCATCTCTTGATATTAAGATTGAGAAATATAAGTTAAGAAATTAATCCTAATCATGACTAATTAAACTTTGGAAATTTTGATAACATTTAACCCAATTTAAGGTATTTTAAAATGTTGCAACTTTGATTTTTATGTTTAATTTGGTAAACATTGACAAAAGTGTTAAATATTCATTATAATACATCATGAACAAGTGGATAAAACAATTGGACACAAATAGAGGAATCGATTTCGGACACGGATTTTGGACTTGCAATTATGGACATGAACTATTGGACTCTTCATGAACAAACAAACACATGTGAACATATGGGACTCGCCAATGGTAAGTTGTCATAAATATGGGAAATGAAACAACTGGACCATACGCCTGGAAGGTAAAAAGGATCCTACTTTTTCTCTACTCACTACGAAATTACTCAATTTTGTATGTCTATAGTTAGAAATGTTTTCCGTTTATTTACATTTCCCTGCTTTATGCAATATGGAAGAAACTCATGTGGTTCAATTTTCCTTATACTACCTACATATATATATACATACATACATATATATCTATATCTATCTATATGTGTACATATATACATATATATATACATACATATATATATCTATATCTATCTATGTATATATATATATATCCATACATATATGTATATATATATATATATATCTTTATATGCCTACATACCTACATACATATGTGTATATATACATTCATATATATATATACCCGTACACATATGGTTATACATTATGAAGTCTTGCATAATAAGGATTTACTCTATTTGACAAATTGCAAAGCTATTAGCAAGCCGCAAATTGATCTATTGCTAAGGGGAAGGTAATTAATGCTTGCTCAGGTATAAATCTCCAATTTCTCCTTACTCTTTTATTATTTGCGTGGTTCCGGTGTTGAGAGTTGCTCCACCGAAGGGGTCGGCGAGCCCATATTTTCCTTATCATTCATATGTGTTTTCTGTAAGTTTTCGGGGCTCCTAAATACAAAGGAGATTCTGCCCAAATTTTTGAGAAATTCTAGAGATAGTCAAATTTCTGACCTTCGGAAATTTTTAGAAAATTTCATATATAGAAAGCATTGGGCGGGGAGAACAACTGAATATTCCTAGATATCCCGTAACATAATAACAATAAAAGCTGATCAGTATTTCGGAAATCCGTACTTCTATTTTCAAATAGAGAGTACTAGCCCAAGGGAGGCTCGAAAATCAATTCATCTATTTCGACAGTAACATCAAATAGATGTTTAGCCCAAGGGAGGCTCGGAATTCACAGCCTGATCCCAGGTTAACGGGATTGTTCACGGGAAGCATCTAGAGAATTATTCAGATTATTGTTCTCAATTGCATTTCATCTTACTCCAAGGGTAGCTCATACCTACTTTAGGTAGGCAGTTTGCTCAAGGGAAGCAAATCTTACAGAAAGCTCAAGGGAAGCTCGGAAATCTCACAATCCCTGGAGTAGGATGATTACATGTGTCATTTTAGTAAAATTAAGGGTATATATATATATATATATATTTATATATATACACATATGCAGTTGCACAAGTCTTTTTAAAGAAAACCGCATCTTTCAATTTTATTTATTTATATTTCATCGCCCTTGACCGAGGACTTGCTTGTCGTTTCTAAACGACCTAGTTTTGTTCACTAGGTGAAGAAGAAGATGCCTCCGCCGAAGTATCGCCGCACTACAACGAGAAGTAAACTGTCCAGACTACCTACAGTTATAACCAGCGCTATCGTAGTAATCTTGTAAATTACTTTTGTAATCGTCTGTAATAGTATTGTTGGAAAAGTTCCCTGTATAATAACTTCACTATATTTAATACCATGTAAACTCGTTGTATTTTCCATTCTTGCTGATGATTACAGGCGACAATCGCGGTTTCGGCGCGTAGCCTGGAGATGTGTTATGGCGTCCCCGTTTCAAATATGGGAAGAGGGACGTGACACGTCTTTTAGTGGTGGCCCATGCAGGTCAGCAAGAATGGAAAATCTTGGATGAACCATAGGTTTAGATAAGACGTAGGTTCTAGACTTAGACGGAGAACTTTGATTTCCGTATTGGATCCCAAGGTTAAAGGACCTAAAATAGGTTGCAGGTTTTACAAAACCGAAAGCTTAAGGATGAGGAACCTACCAATCTTCTAGGGAAACCTATGCAGGATAAGACGTGACGGTAGGTCAAGATTTTTGGAATCCTATGGGCTAAGGCACAGACTTTAAGGAATGTCTTAAGGAACCTTAGAACAGAGAATACCAATTTGATTGATGTATGTTAACTATATTCTTGGTATGCTTAGCTAGATAAAACTCCTATAGCAAGTATGAACCATTAAGTATCCTTACTTGGTTATGAGTAGCACAAGGGCAGACATGACCTTCTAGGCCAGATTAGTATGTATTTGAGGATTCGATTAGCACTCTTATTTGAGCTATTAAGAACCTAGAAATTCCTTGAGGATCCTGGACTGAGTATGGGTATCTCTAGTAAACCAGGAATTCAAATATTTTGAATAGTGAGGGATAAGAATATATATATATGTATCTCCTTAATGAATATTGGATAAGTTAGTACTAGCAATAGCTTATCTAAGTAATTGTATAATGATTGTTGTACGTAGTGCTATGTAAATAATTGGATTAGAATTTAGTTTCTTATTTCTTAACCTCTTAAAGTTATCACTGTTTGAGTCTCTACCCGTTCTCCTTCATCTGTTAAATTTCCTATTATTCACCTATCTCCCCCATTCGACTATTTTCTGCGTTATCCCCAATATTATTTGAAAATTTAGATCATATCCTCAATCTTTTCATTCAATCATATCTTTCCATAACATTCCTAATTTCAGTAATTGTCCCTTCTCTAATATACATGCTCATTTACTCATTTGATTCTATTCTATGAGGTAATGCTTTGACCAGGATATTGTGGATGGATTTATACGAATGAATACTTGTCGTGCTTTGAGTCGAATGTTCTTTTGTTATCATGGAAAGAGAAGTTGTGCAGCCACTTATGCTGGCGAGGCACAACATTATCGAATACATGAATTTACAAGATTTTGCGCCCGAGATAATGATTCTGTGTTTGATTTCAAGGAGTTTGACATTTAGATTATGATTTCATATTTCTCATTTTGAATTTTGAAACCATTAATTTGAAAATTTGAGATGAGACTTCTATTTCCCTAATAACAAAATCTTTGAGATCATTTCTGAGTTTTAATATTTTGTATAAGTGATATTGATGATATTGCAACTTGAATTGAATTTCTATTTGAATTTGATTTCGAATTGATTGGATTTTTCCCTGACATGTATGGTTACTTCACAGTCATATTCCCTAATCATTTTATGGATATCATTGGCGTAGTAGCAAAAGCTGCAGCCATGAATCCTGATAGTGAAACGGTATCTTGATTGCAGCCATACGCGCGATGGCGAGGCACTAGATTACTATATCACGTCAGAAAATGAGAATAAGAAATATGATTTTGAATTCAAGGATCATACATGGTTATGGTTTGAAACAACATGGTATCTGACCAATTCTATTTGGTTTTATGGAATTTCAAAAATCTTGGGGATTTCTATTATTTTAGGATTGTTCTTATTTCCGTGAAGTTTTGATAACTATATTTCGAGATATTTTGTTTAACTGTTTAATAAATTACTACTCTAATTCTGTAAGGTGGGTAGAACATTTTGCTTCTCTTTATAATTGTTTTGAAAATCTTATCGTTAAAATTTAAATTTCGAGGACGAAATTTTTGTAAGGTGGGTAGAGTGTCATAGCTGCTTTTCAAAAATTACTGTATTAATATTTTATTATATTTCCATCTAATTAAATATTTTGCTAAATTTTTTTTTTTTGATATAAATAATAATTGATGTAATAATAATAATAATATTTTTCATTCTTATCTTTTGATATTTTTTTTTTTTGAAAAAAAAAAGAAAAAAAAAGGAGAAAGAAGAAAAGAAAAAAAATATATATATATATGTAGAGAAAGAGAGAGGGGGGGGGGGACAGCCCCTCACCCGCACCCCTCTCTCCCTCTCCCGAAGCTTCTATCTCTCACTCTCTCTCGGTTCTCTCCCTCACTCTCCCGAACTCTCTCCCTCTCCCTCGAATTCTCTCTCTCTCTCGATCTCTCTCTCCCTCTCTATATCTTCCTCTCTCTCTCTCTCATCCTTCCATCTCTCTCTTTCTCCACTCTTCCTCTTTTCCTCCTCCTCCCTCTACTACTCCCACTGCTGCTGCCGGACTTCCGCCGCCGCCGCCCGCCTGCGCCTGCGCCGCCGCCGCCCGCCTGCGCCGCCGCCGCCCGCCTGCGCCGCCGCCGGCCACCCCCTCTCCGGCCGCCCCCTCCTGGCCGCTCACCTCCATCACCACCATCTTCATTTCCATCTCCACCATCATCTTCATCTCCACCATCACCACTACCATCACCAAACCCTAACCCCTTAGTCTTCAAAAAAAAAAAGGGGGGGGGGGGGAGAAGCTTGAAGAAGAAATTGGAGAAGAAGATGAAGAAGAATGGAAGAACCAAGCCCTAATTTTCCAATTCCAAATCCAAATATATTTCCCCAAGGCAAGTCCTCTTTTCCTTCCTTCTTCTCTTGAAAATTCTTAATTGTTCATCTATGTAAATTTTGGAATCATAAGCATTAAAGAGGTTGGAGTAATACTTGGAAGCAAGTCCTCCTCACCTCTCTTCCTCCCTAATCCTTTATTTTTCCATCTAGAGTTCAAATAAGAATTATTATGATTCATATGGATTCTGAAATTGTTATGAGTACATTTAATTTTGTCAAGATTTAGCATACTAGGAATTTAAAATTACATAGATAATCTTTTAAAATCTGAATTTCTTTATGGCATATAAATTCTTCCATCTCTTGATATTAAGATTGAGAAATATAAGTTAAGAAATTAATCCTAATCATGACTAATTAAACTTTGGAAATTTTGATAACATTTAACCCAATTTAAGGTATTTTAAAATGTTGCAACTTTGATTTTTATGTTTAATTTGGTAAACATTGACAAAAGTGTTAAATATTCATTATAATACATCATGAACAAGTGGATAAAACAATTGGACACAAATAGAGGAATCGATTTCGGACACGGATTTTGGACTTGCAATTATGGACATGAACTATTGGACTCTTCATGAACAAACAAACACATGTGAACATATGGGACTCGCCAATGGTAAGTTGTCATAAATATGGGAACTGAAACAACTGGACCATACGCCTGGAAGGTAAAAAGGATCCTACTTTTTCTCTACTCACTACGAAATTACTCAATTTTGTATGTCTATAGTTAGAAATGTTTTCCGTTTATTTACATTTCCCTGCTTTATGCAATATGGAAGAAACTCATGTGGTTCAATTTTCCTTATACTACCTACATATATATATACATACATACATATATATATATCTATATCTATCTATATGTGTACATATATACATATATATATACATACATATATATATCTATATCTATCTATGTATATATATATATCCATACATATATGTATATATATATATATATATCTTTATATGCCTACATACCTACATACATATGTGTATATATACATTCATATATATATATACCCGTACACATATGGTTATACATTATGAAGTCTTGCATAATAAGGATTTACTCTATTTGACAAATTGCAAAGCTATTAGCAAGCCGCAAATTGATCTATTGCTAAGGGGAAGGTAATTAATGCTTGCTCAGGTATAAATCTCCAATTTCTCCTTACTCTTTTATTATTTGCGTGGTTCCGGTGTTGAGAGTTGCTCCACCGAAGGGGTCGGCGAGCCCATATTTTCCTTATCATTCATATGTGTTTTCTGTAAGTTTCCGGGGCTCCTAAATACAAAGGAGACTCTGCCCAAATTTTTGAGAAATTCTAGAGATAGTCAAATTTCTGACCTTCGGAAATTTTTAGAAAATTTCATATATAGGAAGCATTGGGCGGGGAGAACAACTGAATATTCCTAGATATCCCGTAACATAATAACAATAAAAGCTGATCAGTATTTCGGAAATCCGTACTTCTATTTTCAAATAGAGAGTACTAGCCCAAGGGAGGCTCGGAAATCAATTCATCTATTTCGACAGTAACATCAAATAGATGTTTAGCCCAAGGGAGGCTCGGAATTCACAGCCTGATCCCAGGTTAACGGGATTGTTCACGGGAAGCATCTAGAGAATTATTCAGATTATTGTTCTCAATTGCATTTCATCTTACTCCAAGGGTAGCTCATACCTACTTTAGGTAGGCAGTTTGCTCAAGGGAAGCAAATCTTACAGAAAGCTCAAGGGAAGCTCGGAAATCTCACAATCCCTGGAGTAGGATGATTACATGTGTCATTTTAGTAAAATTAAGGGTATATATATATATATATATATATATTTATATACATACACATATGCAGTTGCACAAGTCTTTTTTAAAGAAAACCGCATCTTTCAATTTTATTTATTTATATTTCATCGCCCTTGACCGAGGACTTGCTTGTCGTTTCTAAACGACCTAGTTTTGTTCACTAGGTGAAGAAGAAGATGCCTCCGCCGAAGTATCGCCGCACTACAACGAGAAGTAAACTGTCCAGACTACCTACAGTTATAACCAGCGCTATCGTAGTAATCTTGTAAATTACTTTTGTAATCGTCTGTAATAGTATTGTTGGAAAAGTTCCCTGTATAATAACTTCACTATATTTAATACCATGTAAACTCGTTGTATTTTCCATTCTTGCTGATGATTACAGGCGACAATCGCGGTTTCGGCGCGTAGCCTGGAGATGTGTTATGGCGTCCCCGTTTCAAATATGGGAAGCGGGACGTGACAAAATGAATAGATTGGATCGTGTGGAGAGATGATTTCAACACCAAATGTTAAAGATTCACAAGAGATTGAGTCCGTAGAAACTCCTAAAGATTCTGGATTGAATAGGTCCTTGGTTGATGCATACTCAACAACAGCAGGATCAAAGAAGATGAAGGTTGATATAAAGAAAGAGAAGGAATGAAGA
The DNA here is from genome assembly GCA_029216955.1 of Iris pallida. Taxonomy (NCBI): domain Eukaryota; kingdom Viridiplantae; phylum Streptophyta; class Magnoliopsida; order Asparagales; family Iridaceae; genus Iris; species Iris pallida. Next base: position 13,511,862 of record JANAVB010040218.1, on the reverse strand, counting down.
TTATCTTAGTTTGATCCTTAGTGCTTTTAATTTCAGCCAGCTTAAAAGAACTCTTTGTTCAATATATTGACGTACTTGAATATTATCTTAGTTTGTATTTTAATGCTTTCAAGTTCAGCCAGCTCTTAAAAGAATATTTTGTTAGAGCTTACTTAGTTAATTGAACTAATGTTATTCTCAATGGAACTTTCATTTGTGTTAAATATGTATTTGAAGAAAGTATATATAAACCTTTTTTTTCTGCTATTAGATAATCTAATTTAATACAAACAATGAAACATAATAACCAATAAAATGAAGGTTGATATGAAAAAAAGATAAGGAATGACATTTTTCACTCATTATAAGTTGATTACTCATGCAAATAAGAAGATATTAACATCTTTGTTAGATTAAATGTCGTACATCAAATAATGTTGAACAAACTCCATGCGAACATGTAGATTAATTTTCCACAAATTTATATATATAAAAGGGGAAATTTATGAAATGCCCAAAAATTGCAAAAGTTTTATGTAAAACCCACAGCAAAATAACATTTCATCGCGTGCCCAGAATTATCTATTAATATATAAAAGTGGGTTCCGAATGACCTTTTTGCCCTTCCTTCTTATTTTTTCCAAAAAAATTCGAACCCTGCTATTCAAAAACAAAAAGCAAAAAAATGTTTCGTACTCTCTCTTCTTCGATAAGCCGATCAGTTTCTCCTCCAAAGTCTAGGGTTTCTCCAAAAATCTTCAAACGTTCCTCCAAAATCTAGGGTTTCTCCTCAAAAAATCTTCAAACTTTCCTCTCATTCGAGATATTCGCACAATGTCGTCACAATCGAAAACATTACCAAATTAAGAAGCAGATAATCAAAAAGGGAGTGACGGAGAATCATCATCATCAAATCCAAAATAGAATGACGGAGGATCAAAGAAACGGATAAGTAAAAAAATTGCATATAGGGAGAAGAAGCCTGCTACCCAAAAAAAAGGTATAACTTTAACTTATTTTCATGATTCGTTGATCATTCTCCGTGTTAAATTTCACTAAGAATGGTCTTGATCATTCTCCGTGTCGATTTACAGGAAGAATGACATTCTTCGTTTTAAATTACACAGAGAATGTCATTCTCCGTGTCGATTTAACACGAAGAATGACATTCTCCTTGTAAATTGACAGGAATAATGACATTCTCCTTGTAAATTTACAGGGAGAATGACATTCTCCGTGTCGATTTAACACGGAGAATGACATTCTCCTTGTAAATTTACAGGAAGAATGACATTCTCCCGTGTCGATTTAACATGGAGAATGACATTCTCCTTGTAAATTTACAGGGAGAATGTCATTCTCTGTGTCGAATTAAAACGGAGAATGACATTCTCCGTGTAAATTTAAACGGAGAATGACATTCTCCTTGTAAATTTACAGGGAGAATGACATTCTCCGTGTAATTTAAAACGGAGAATGACATTCTCCGTGTAAATTTAAACGGAGAATGACATTCTCCTTGTAAATTTACAGGGAGAATGACATTCTCCGTGTAATTTAAAACGGAGAATGACATTCTCCGTGTCAATTTAAACGGAGAATGACATTCTCCGTGTTGATTTACAGGAAAAATGACATTCTCCGTGTAAATTTACAGGAAGAATGACATTCTCCGTGTAAATTTACAAGGAGAATGTCATTCTCCCTGTCGATTTAAACGGAGAATGACATTCTCTGTGTAAATTTACAGGGAGAATGTCATTCTCCGTGTTGAATTAAAACAGAGAATGATATTCTCCGTGTAAATTTACAGGAAGAATGTCATTCTCCTTGTAAATTTATAGGGAGAATGACATTCTCCGTGTCGATTTAAACGGAGAATAACATTCTCTGTATAAATTTACAGGGAGAATGTCATTCTCCGTGTCGAATTAAAACGGAGAATGTCATTCTCCGTGTCGATTGACAAGCAGAATGACATTCTCCGTATAATTTAAAACGGATAATGACATTCTCCCTGTAAATTTACAAGGAGAATGTCATTCTCCGTGTCAATTTACAAGGAGAATGACATTCTCCGTTTTAATTCGACACGGAGAATGACATTCTCCTTGTAAATTTACAGGAAGAATGACATTCTCCGTATCGATTTAAACGGAGAATGACATTCTCTGTGTAAATTTACAGGGAGAATGTCATTCTCCGTGTCGAATTAAAACGGAGAATGTCATTCTCCTTGTAAATTGACACAGAGAATGAACATTCTCCGTGTAATTTAAAATGGAGAATGACATTCTCCGTCATAACTTACACAGAGAATATCATTCTCTGTTTAAAAGTAAATGGAGAATGACAATTTTCTTCTTATATCAATGGATAACAGTTATCATAAACCTAATTTATTGTTTATGTTTTGTTTTTTGTTTTTTTCTTGTTTTGTAGAAAAAAAAACCACTATCAGGAATAAGGATTCTAGAGTTTTTCGTGCTACTTTCAAAACAACGCTAGAACTTATGGAGGTTGTCACTATAAATGGTGGCTGTTTACCCGTGCCAATCATTGAATCTTTAAAGAATACCGGTTTCTGAAATTTAATTGAGGACAGAAGGCCTTGAGAACTTTATAGGAACCTATAAGAAAGACAAAAAAGGTGTGGGTTACTTTCAGTTGAGCAACACTGTCCAAATAGTGCCAAGCGTCGATGATGTGGCAATCATCTTCGATCGGTCTACCGCTTAGGGAAGAAAGCGAGACTGATTTTAACTGCAGAAAATTGATAATAGCGACACATAAATAACCACCAGCACCAGGATCTTATAGCCTGTGTACAACACATTTTATAAGGTTGCTGACTAATTCCAAGGGCACACAAGCAAAAGTCACTAACCAGGAAGTGAAAAATAAGTTCTTCCAATTATTAGAGCAGCTTCGTAGTGGAGATAAGACTGCTAATCCAGATGATTTGGCCGAGTTGTTGATCTTCCACTTGTGCCAAACTGTATTCTTCACTAAATCTGGCGGTTCAAGTTTGCCGTACAAATTCTTTACCTTGGTGGACAGCATAGAAGTTATCAACAGTATATGTTGGCCAAGGTTAATATTGGAATATGTCATGGATAGCATAAAGAGGAGTACAAGTAAATGTGTGGGAGGAGATTACTCCGATGTTTACTCCAAAATGGAAGGTTGTACAATATACTTTCTATATTGGTTTGCAGAACATACTACCCTTGTGGAAAGGAAGTTTGAACCAATTCTAAATTACCCAAGATTTTTCACATGAGATGGGTACAGAATCTCAACCTTCCTCAGGACCGAATACCCCCAGTAAATGAATTCTCCGTACATATTCGAAAACTTGGTCATATCTATTGGGCAAGAAGGAGGACACCTGGAAGGTGAGCAACCTCTACAAGAAGAAGTTCCACAAGAGGGAAGGGGAGAGACAGGGAAGAAGGGATACCTAGTGCTGGGGTTGCTGCCGAACAAGTCGAAATCAGCGACACATTGGGTGGCTTGGCACAAGAATTGGAGGAATTGAGAAGGCAGAATTCTGATATTCTGGCACATAACGAGAAGCTCATCGAAAAGACTAAAGAGCTAGAGGCACAACTCCGTGCAGTAAAAGCTGATATGGAGAGCTCGGCACATGAATTAGAGGAAATCAAAAGACAGAATTCTGATCTGCTTGCACAGAACTGTGGACACACGAAAAAGCTTCAAGAGTTAAACGCACAAGAAGCCCATCAACGTGCAATCAACAACACAATGGAGGGTTCAGTGAAGCAATTGGAACATTTGAGATCACAGAACCTTAAACTTTTAGATGATAATTCAATGCTCAGCGACAGAGTTAAAGAGCTAAAAGCACAAGGTAAAATCTTCTCTTTTTTAAATTTGTGATTTATAATTCTACAAGTTTTATTGCAGTAAAATGTCATTCTCCGTTTCAATTTAGCACGGAGAATGTTATTCTCCGTGTCATTTAATACGGAGAATGATATTCTCCGTATTAAATTAACACGGAGAATGGTCTTTTCCATTGTTAAAGTAAGAATTCTTTACTTTGTTTTTTAATTGACATCGTACCTTTCATTTTTGTTTGTTTTATAACAGTGCAAATAACAGAGCAGCTTAGAAAAGCAAATAACAGGCTTGTTGAGGAGAAAAAAGAGCTTCAAGAGAAGGTTGAATTGTTGAATAAAGAAGCGATTGAAAAGGATGCGGCACAAGGTAAAATCTTCTCTTTTTAAAATTTGTGATTTGTAATTCTCCATATTTTATTGCAGTTAAATGGCCATTCTCCGTTTTATGTTGAAGGAGATTGTTCATTCTCCGTTATAAATCTACACGGAGAATGACATTCTCCGTTTTAAGTAACACGGAGAATGATATTCTCCGTTTTAACTTACACGGAGTATATCATTCTCCTTTTTACATGTAGGAGAATGACAATTCTCCGTGTTTAACTACACGGAGAATGTTCATTCTCCGTGTTAGATTAAACGGAGAATGTTAAATCCTATTATCACATGGGCATGATCATTCTCCGTATTAATTACACATGAGATTCTACATTCTCCGTGTCATTAGTACAGGGAGGATGACATTCTCCGTTTTAATTAAAACGGAGAATGTCATTCTCCATGTACTAATGACACGGAGAATGTTTTTTCCATTGTTAAAACTGAGAATGTTCTTTACTTTTTCTATTTTTTTCATTGACATCGTACCTTTCATTGATGTTTGTTTTATATCTGTGCAAATAACAGAGCAGCTGAGACAAGCAAATAAAAGGCTCGCTGATGAGAAAAACAAGCTTCAAGGGGAAGTTGAATTGTTGAGTAAAGAAGTCATTGAAAATGATGAAAAAATCAATGATCAAAAAGCTATAATTGATGTATTGCAGCTTACAAAGCCTCAACAAGTTCCTCAACAACAACCTGACAAACCTGATGAACCAGAAGTATCCAAAAGAGGATTACGAAAGAGGAAGCCAAAACCATCAGATGTAATAACTAATGATGATTTTACTCCCTTGGAGAAGATTAAGGACGATCCGAAGCCAAAATCTCAACCCAAACCCAGAGCAAAAAAAAATAATAAGAAGGATGATTCAGCATCCAAAGAAGAAGCCAGAATTGCAGAACTGGTAAATACATGCAAAATACTCAGGGAATGCGAGGACCTCAGACTTTGGAATGAGGCAGATAAAGAGCTGCAGAAGCTTTACAAGGGCCTCGTATTCAAAAACAAGATGACTCCAGGGTATGTATTTGTATATATTTCTTTTATCTTTTTTCACAATTATTTTTGTCCATTTCTATTGATTTAATCTAACTGAACTAAATTTATGTGCAGTAATATTGTATATTGTTCTGCTGCAAGTCAAAATAAAGTTGGAATTATCATGACAGCAATAGACATGCAAGACATATTCAAAAATCAAGACATGGAGACTGGTATACTAAACATAATAATAAGCAAGATGAAACAAGAACAAGAAAAATCAAGAAGTGAACCACAATCAAGTTCACAAGAGGTGCAACATAAGTGGTCTGCATTTATGTTGCCCCACACATTGGTAAGAATCAAAATTGAAACATCCCTCCTATTCATGTGTACACCGATAAAACTAACTAATGTTATTCTGTTTTTGTTTTTGGGAAACAGTCCATCGTTCGCCAAGCTCATGGAGAAGGTATAAAAGACGATGCCATTCGAACTTTCAAAACAGATGTCGAAGACCTAATCATGGGTTTACATGACGACATAGAGTGGCTATTCATGCATGTCTTTAATGAAGTAAAAAAATACTATACGCTCATGACATTCAACTTCAGCTCGTACGAGTGGGCACACTACAACTTCTTGGTGCAAAACACGTACGAATCGGGCAAGACAGATGCAGAATATATGAGGGAGGTCTTGGAGCCTATCATAAGTAGAAAAATTGAGATGATGAGGCAAAAATGCAAGGCGACGATGGAGTATGAAAGCACAGATACGAAGTTTCGTTCAAACTGCCCACAACAAAAAGCACCCAACTGCCTCTTGTACACAGCATATTTTATGAAGTGCTTGATGATTCATCCCTTCACAATACCAGCAAGAGGAAATGACGATGACATTCACAATAGGATTACAAAAGTTAGGTTGCAATGGCTTAAGAGGTTGCTTAAGAGTCCAAATACAGATCATAAACAGATTATGAAAATGACAATATACTAAGAAAGAACTGTATATTACATTGTTCTGTATATATGAAAATGCAGTTATATTCTTCTGTGTCTGTGTCGTTTTGTTACATCTGCTCTGTCTTATATTACATTGTTTTGTATATATGAAAATGCAGTTGTATTCTTCTGTGTCTGCGTCTTTTTGTTACATCTGCTGTCTTGTATTACATTGTTCTATATATATATATATATATATTATTTTTGAATGACCATTCTGTGTCAAGTTCACAATGAGGAATGACCATTCTGTGTCATTCTCCGTGTAATTTAAAACGGAGAATGCCATTCTCCGTGTTAAAATACAAGGAGAATGGCCATTCTCCGTGTTAATGAACACGAAGAATGTTCTTTCTCTATTGTACTTATAGGAGAATGAATATTCTCCGTGCTAAATAATACGGAGAATGGTCATTCCAGTTTTAAAATGCATGAGGATGACCATTCTTCGTGTTAAATAAAACGGAGAATATCAATCTCCGTGTTAAATAACACGGAGATTGGTCATTCTCCATGTTAAAACGCATAAGGATGGACATTCTCCGTGTTAAATAACACGGAGAATGGCATTCTCCGTCATTCTTAACACGGAGAATACATTCTCCGTGTTAAGTAAGACGGAGAATGCCATTCTCCGTGTTTTTAAACGGAGAATGGTCATTTTAGTTTTAAAACACTGAGAATGGTCATTCTCCGTGTTATTTACCACGGAGAATGTCATTCTCCGTATCATTTAATACGAAGAATGGTCATTCCATGCATGATAGACCATTGTCCGTTTTAAATTACACGCAACGGACCTATTAAATGAGGAGTTTGCAGAATGGCATCCACTTGTAACAACTATTAAATACGACCTTCTTTATTGGGGGGGGTGGGAAGTTGAGTAGTTTGCGGAATGAACCTATTAAATGAGATTCATTATGCTGACTATTAGGTTCATTTGCATTTATTGGACAGTATGTCCTATATAAAGGGCTTTCTTGAGGAGCAAAATCCATCATCTTCATAGCATTTCCATTATGCACGACCCTGACTTAGTTTTGAGAGAAGAATGGCCTGGCATCAGTTGGCTGTTGGCTGCGGATCTCTTTGTTTAAAGTAGTTATGTCCTTGTAGAAGAACACGTAGTAGTGAATCTCGAGATGCATTGGAAGACCTTGTTCGAACCTGAACAACATCTTGGCAGTCCTCGTACTTTGTCAAAAAGTTGGGGTGTCATGCTATGTCCTTCTCAGAAATGGTCTAGCATTCCCTTGGCAGAGCCACCCGTTATGCCGGAAGAGCCACAGGTTGTGCTTTGTCCTGCTCATTCCGGCATTCGGGGTTGCGGATACAGGAAAGGAGGAATATGTTTCGATGCTATCTTCTGTGAAGATAAACCCTCTCGTATGTGCACCAAGTTGAATAAGGGTTGCACTTCTGTGAAGATAAACCTGCTTGTATGCTTCTTTAGGCCTTTCTGAATTTGTAATAGATGCTTTCTTTAAGAACAATATGAGTCTTTGTAATAGATTCTTTGTAGAAGAACAGTATGAGTATTTCTGAATCTGTAATAGATCCTTTGAACACATATTAATAAAAGAACTTCTTTCTATAATTTCTGTTTCAATTTTATTTTTCTCTGTCTGTATACTTTGTAACATCTGCGGTGTATTCTATAATAAAATCACGGATAATATGACATTCACAGTACAAATGAGAATGTTCATTCTCCGTGTTAAATTAAAGTACACATTAGAATATGATATTTTCTGTTTTAATTAAAATGATAATGCCATTCTCCGTTTAATTCAACACGGAGAATGACATTTTCTGTTTTAATTAAAATGATAATGCCATTCTCCGTTTAATTCAACACGGAGAATGTCATTCTCCGTGTTGAATTAAACGGAAAATGGCATTTACAGTGTTATAACGCATGAGAATGTTCATTCTCCATGTAAGTTAAAACGGAAAAAGGATTTCCCAGTGTTAAAATGAATGAGAATTCCATTCTCCGTGTTACTCGAAATGGAGAATATCATTCTCCGTCCTGAATTACACGGAGAATGGATTTTCTTGTGTTAAAACGAATGAGAAGTCTATTCTCCGTGTAATTTGAAACAGAAAATCTCATTCTACGTGTTAATCTAGCACGGAGAATGGCATTCTAAGTGTTAAAACGAATGGAAATGTTCATTTTCCGTATAATTTAAAACGGAGAATGCCTGTTTCACTTAACAAAATGCCTGGAAATCAGATTTTGAAAATAAAACGAGAAGAAGTACAAGAAGTACAAATTTGATTCTGGAGAAGTATTGTTGTAGAAGTCTGATCTTGTAAATGATCACTTTGTTCCTTGGACCATACGATGATGATGAAGATCGCTGCTTGAAGATGAACAACATGGAAGAACTAAGTCACCAGAAAGGTATCGACGCACTTGGCACTGATGGCAAGGCCGAATGCTTTCCTGCTTTGCTTCACTCTGTTCTGAAAGAAAGGTTGAAGAAGAATGCTCCAGAGAATCAAAAATCTCTGAGTTCTAATCTCTCTGTCTTTTCTCCTGTCTCTGTGTGTCTCTCTGTGTGTGTTATATGAGAAAAATCAGTCTATTTATAGACTTGGGCTCTTGTACGTAAAAACTCAGCAAAAGTTTCGTCTTTACGCCAACAACTGTCACCCACGACTGAAGTCATCATATGTATATGTTGACACGTGTTCCATAATTTCAGTAAAAATATAATGCACGTACACACGTTCTTCGGGATGTGTGGCATGAAAGCCATGTAGGCAAACCACGTTCCAAGCTGGTCAGAAGAATAGGGCGTAAAACAACCCCAATGTACTCTGAGCGTAAAGCAATAGATTAGGCGTAAAGTAGCCCTGACATAGACTTCCCGCGTAAAATGGTTGTTAAATAACCTTGAGCGTAAAAGTAGCTCAAATAGACTTTACGCACATGTCAACTGTTGAGCGTAAAAGCTCGTATAGTCTTCATGCGTAAAAGAAGCCATAGTGTGAGCGTAAAGTAGCTCAATCCATATACTAAACGACAACATTGGTCTGTGTAGAAACAAATTCCTTTGAATTCTGTGATATATGCCATCATTAATATCTCCATGTCAGAGTTTGCATTAAATGCAATACTTGACAGCTTTATCCAGCGTAAAAGTGGCTGATCTGTCCTTGGCGTAAAATCATGGGTGTAGACCCGAGCGTAAAATGATCAGCCTGCTTTAGGCGTAAAGTGATTAGCCTTGTCTTGGACGTAAAGTATTTAGCCTCTCTGCGGCGTAAAGTAGATCAATTTGAGTGGAACGATCCATCACTTAGACTCTTTCTTTGAAGCACTTTTTACGCTCCTACAAGACCCCCTTCAAAGTTTTCAAATATCTCCAAAATTTGGAACACTTTGAACAGAAGCATAAAAGTTGAGTTTTGACCAGTCAGCGTAAAATTTGGGATACGCAACAGTCATCCGCGTAAAAGCGGGGACATCCAACAGTCGGCATAATTTCTAATAGTGTCGGTCAAATTCTTCACTCTTGTCATTCATCTCCATAGTGACATGGCGCCCAAGAAGGAGATTAACAATGAAGAGGCTTCGGGCTCAAGGATTGACTTTGAGCGAGCATGCAACTTTGTAGCATGCTTCGGATTAACTCCAGCAGTCTTCAGTCGCATCGATGGTGGTCCCCCGACTGCATATAAGGGCTCAGGAGATGCAGAAGCATTTTTAAATCTGATGCGTCGCTCCGGAATTCACAACATGCGTGAGTTAGGTGCCTCCCTTCGTCAGTCCAACGAAGGAGAGGGAAAATGAAATTCCATGTATTGCGACTCTCTTATATGTAGGGGTCCACTTCCCTCCTTTTTATAAATAAAGTTTTGATGTTAATCTCATCTGTTGATACATAGAACTGTTCAACACTTCTTTTGACTGCTTCTATGGTTGTTCATTCCCAAGAAACAAACCGATACGTGGCGTCTGTCTTGTGGTTACGAGAGCCTTTCAATAGGATCTCTTCCCGAAATAGACTCCCGACAGTTTCTTCAGTCTTTATAAATAGCCGAGAATGTCTCATCTATTTTATTCTCATTCCTCTGAAGATAACTTTTTGTAATGTCGTTCTCCAACAAATGACAATGGCGATACTTTCCAGTGGTGTTCCTTTGTACGCCCAATCATCAGATGTAGATTCATCCACTATTGGAGTCAAACCATTTGACTTAAGTGGTAAGTCCGATCGTAAGCAATTATCTGTCTTTCGAATTTTTTTGTTGAAAATAGCTGCTCATGAGCGTAAATTCTTGACGAGCGTAAAAAGCCTTGCTAATGAAGTGCACATGAAGCAATGGCGTAGAAGCCTTGTTGAATGGTGGTATGCCTGAGATACGCCAAAAACCTTGCTGAAGCACTAGCGTAAAAGTCTTGCTGAATAGTGATACACCTGAAGCACTGGCGTAAAAAGCCTTGTCATCTATTTTTAGTTAGCGTTTAATACGCATCTGATGATACTTCTGTTGTTTTCTGCGGCAGTTTGGCTGAAGAGCTTTTCCAGAACCGGTATTGGTGACGTTGGCACTGTGAAGAGCGTCCTTCTGACATCAACATCGGGGAGTTCATGCGCTTTTGATGCGCAAATCAGACAACTCAGAACTCTTCGTGAGATAAAAGGGTCTTCCTCTGTTGGTAGGAAGAGCCTTTATACACGGAGAGTTGGATGGTGGAGTCAACTCTATCCCGAGAAATCGGGTAGTAGAGTTCCTTTTACGGTAGGACTAGGAATTGTATCCCAATGCTGGATACATTCCTATCTCCTTTGAGGTGTCGCCACTCCTCTACCAGTTGTATTGGCAGCAACACGTCTTCGGGCTGCCATACTCTGGGATTCTCCTCTCGTCTGAGAGAGAAGACCAGAGTTGATTCCTTCTGTTCTGGTCGCCATTGAGGCTCAGACAGTAAGGCTGACACCAACAACGAATCCGACGAAGATCCAAAGAAGAAATAGATTCCCATTAGGCTATCGTTGTGTGTATAGAATGAAAATCCAAGAATGTAATAGATTTCCATTATAACTTGTAAGAAAGTCTAAGAAATGTAATAGACTTTTTTGATGATATGGGAATGGAAATGATAAGTCTTCTATGCTCAATGATTTGTATCTATCTGGATGTGATATGGACATGATAGATAATGAGATCTTATTTTCTGTTTTTAGAGTATACAATACTATCAGAGGTAATATGGACATGACAGTATGTAAGAACTCAAAGAAAAGTAGATTAATATTTATGTAGAGGTTAGATGGAAATGATAGATAAGGAAAGTAAGTGAATTTAATATTCATTCAGAGGTCATGAAGACATGATAAATAACGAATCCCACTTTTTAATCAGTTGATAAAATAGAAGATTTAAAATCCCTCTCCCGGGAGACAAGAAACCAGCTTAACCAAACCTTGGTAGCCGGGGAATAAGGAGACAGATGTCATGTGCGTATAAGTCCATATCAATGTATAAATGAATCAACGTAACTTTCGGGAAAAGAGAACATTGATTCAATTCCATAATTAACTGAATGAAACTGATAGAATGGACGGATAGACCATTTCGGGAATGAAAGGTTGTTTTCAGAGACTGGTCCATCAACAGATCTCTCCTATAAATAGGCGAAAACTCTTTGTAATATTTCATTCTTATTTCCACTCCTCTATTGGAAATGTCTTCCAAGGATATGCAGCAAAAGAATAAAGTCTCCAGGAAAGTTGAGGACATCGTTGAGACGTGCCCCGTTGAACCCACTGTATCAGGCCCAACCGAAATAGGTGGAAGCTCTTCTACGCCCAAGCCACCCCAAGACATCCTTGCTTTCTTAATAGAACCAGGGAAAACTCCTGAAGAAGAAGCATCGAGGATGGCTGTCTGTAAATTTTTTATGAGTTCAGGAAACGATGCCTTATATGCATTGGCTGACTGTGTATTCAATAAGGAAGGGAGTGGCCCTCGTCCTTAATCTTTTGTCTTGAACAAAAATAAATATAAAGGAAACTTTATTTTCATTCTGCCTCTTCCCTTTTTCTTTTTTTATACGTAGTATTTCTTAAGAAATTTACCATTGATTGGCATCATAAGTAGATCTCCATTAGGCTTTGATAACCGATAGGCACCATTGGAAAATACGGTCTCAATAACATAAGGACCCTTCCATTTTGCTTGGAATTTCCCTTTGCTTTTGTGAGTCATCACTATCGGTCTTCGAACAGCCAATACTAGTTCGCCAACCTTGAACACCCTCTCTTTAACTTTACGATTGAAAGTTCGAGATATGTGGGCTTGGTATAGCTCAATATGTTATTGTGCTTGAAGACGCTTCTCATCCAATCCTTCAAGTTCTTGGAGTCGTAAGCGATCATTATTCTCTATAGTTATCTCATTAGCAATGGCTATCCGTAGAGATGGAATTTGGATTTCCAAGGGGAGAACAGCCTCACATCCATACACCAATAAAAATGGTGTAAAACCAGTAGGAGTTCAGACTGTTGTTCGATAAGCCCATAAACATTTCCCAAGTTTCTCATTCCAATCACGTTTATTAGAAGAGACAAACTTTTTGAGAAGTTTAATGATCGTCTTATTGAAAGCTTCAGCTAGACCATTAGCGGCTGGGTTATAAGCCGTAGAAGCCAAATTTTGAATTCGATTCTTATCACAGAACCGATAAAATTCCTGGCTGGCGAATTGTGGACCATTACCATGAATTACTCGTCGAGGAATCCCGAAGCGATAAATGACATGATGTTTGATGAAGCTGATCACATTAGATGTTTTCACTTCAGTAAGGGGAACTGCTCCTGCCCACTTAGAAAAGTAATCGGTTATAGCTAATATGAACCGATGTCCCTTAACAGAAGGAGGGTAAATAGGACCAATAACATCCATACCCCAAGCTTCGAAGGACCAGGAGGCTGCTGTAGGATGTAAAAATTCAGATGGCTGATGAATAAAATCAGCATAAATCTGACATGCTTTACATTTTCTGGCATAGTCTACAGCATCTGCTATCATAGAGGGCCAATAATACCCCATTCTTCGAATACGGTCTTGTAATTTAGGACCTGGTTGATGAGCACCACAAACACCATTATGAGCCTCTCGTAGTGTTTGTTTGGCTTCACTTTCTGAGAGACAGCGCAGTAAGAGTCCGTCATATGATCGACGATATAACATGTGTAAAGACGAATCATAATTAAATCGAAATGATCGTCTCTTAATTGATGCAGCCTCTTTTGGATCTTCAGGCAAAATTCCATGAACCGCATAATCAATGAATGGAGTTATCCAATCCCTCTGTTGGGAACTAGGCTCTGCAGTATAACTTTGTTCAACGTACAGATTATTCTTGATACAGCACAGATCTCGGTCCAACAAAGTAATTATATTCTGCCTTCGAATTGGAACAGCCAAATCTGCAGCCAGGCTAGCAAGAGCATCAGCCTCAATATTCTGAGAACGTGGTACAAATTTAATGAAGAATCCTTTGAATGAAAGGACCAACTCGACTACCACTTGATGGTAAGGGATGAGATCAGGGTTTCTGACCTCATAGGTCCCTCTAACTTGATTAACAATCAATTGAGAATCTCCATAAGCTTCTAGGAACTCAATATCCAATTGTTTTGCTACTTGGAGACCAATCAATAGAGCATTATATTCTGCTACATTGTTGGAACATGGCTCATTGAGAGAATAGGCACGGTATATGACCATTTTGTCAGGAGAAACCAAGACGATTCCTACCCCAGAGACAATGTTGCCTTTAGGCCCTACTCGTGATGCTCCATCAAAATATAATTGCCATATATCATTCTTCAAAGTCATATTGCAATCCACGACTTCATCTGGAATGTCCTCATATAACTTCGATGTTTCCGGTATAGGGTGAGCAGCTAAGAAATCAGCTAATGCTTGACCCTTTACTGATTTTTGAGGTATATAAACCATGTCATAAGGAGTAAGCAACATCGTCCAGGTGGCTAACCTGGAGTTAAGAATGCTTGGTTTTCTCATCAATACCCGAATAGGATTTATTCTGGAGATGACATAAATAGTTTGTCTTGTCACATAATGTCTTGTCTTTTGTACGGCGAAAACCAAAGCCAGACATTTCTTTTCTACAGGGGTATACCTATGTTCAGCTCCGACCATCATTCGGCTAAGATAGTAACTCGCCTGTTCATGACACATGTCACTTTTTTGTGCGAGCAGAGCACCAAGTGAATGATCTAAGACTCGAACATATAGTAAAAATGGTTTTCCTACCACTGGAGGTACCAGAACAGGTGGATTTGTAAGGTATTGTTTAATGTCATTGAAGGCTTCTTGACACACTTCATCCCAGACAAAAGATACACCTTTCTTTAACAGACGGGAGAAAGGTTGACATCTCCCAGAGAGATTAGATATAAATCTCCTGATATAAGCAATGCGACCCTGAAAACCACGGAGCTCTTTCAGATTGCGAGGAGGACGCATTTCGAGGATTGCTTTAACTTTATCGGGGTCAACATGGATACCCTGAGAAGTAATAACAAATCCTAAAAACTTGCCACTAGAAACTCCTAAGAAAGACTTGGTAGGGTTCATTTTCAATTGATGTTGACGCATCAATTCAAATACTGTCTTTAAGTCTTGAATATGATCATCTTTTGATCGACTTTTAACAGCGATGTCATCTACGTAACACTCAACTGTCTTTCGTAGATGCTCTTGAAAGATGTTGCTCATAGCCCGTTGATATGTAGCACCGGCATTTTTAAGGCCAAACGGCATAACCGTATAACAGTAAACTCCGAGAGGTGTTCGAAAAGAAGTATGTTTCTCGTCTTCTGGATGCATCTTGATCTGATTGTATCCTGAGAATCCATCCATGAAAGACATACGTTCAAAACCGCATGTATTGCCTATCATGACATCAGTAATGGGAAGTGGAAATTCGTCCTTTGGACAAGCCGTATTAAGATCTCGATAATCTATACAAACCCGGACCTTTCCGTTCTTCTTCATGACAGGAACAATATTGGCAACCCAATCCGGGTATTGTTCTTCACGCACAAATCCACATGTGATCAACTTTTTGACTTCTTCTTCGATTGCATCCATCATATCCGGTCTAAAGCGTCGTTGCTGTTGTTTTACAGGCTTGGTGTTAAGCAAAATATTGAGCTTATGAGTAGCAACTTTAGGATCTAATCCAGGCATATCCTCATAACTCCATACAAAGATGTCAATATATTCTTTGATGAGTTTTATCAACTCTTCCTTTTCATTGTCAGAAAGGTTCTTACTGATGAATATTGGTTTGGACGTAGTTCCATCTCCGACATCAATCGACATCAATCTGGACAACCTCATCCTCTGTAGGTGGTTGTCGCTGTTCAAAACGAAGTTCCCATTGAGTATCCATTTGTTGGGCCCAAGGATCATTCTCAAATAGTTCTGATTCATCATCAATTTGAACCATATTGACTGAAAATATTTGTCTGGATTCATCATACGAAGAATGAGATATTTCGGATTCGATGAATTGGATTTCTTCCGAATCTGATGACTACGAGGAATTAGAAGAGAATTCTTCTTGTATATCGTCCTTAAACATATGGGATGGATCATATCCCAAAGGAGGAAAAGAATTTTCCTTATGATCAATGTATAAAGTTTCCTCTGGCTCTATGTCGCCTTTATATTGATGACTTTGCTTATTCGAAGATAAAGTCATTCTTTCAATAAACTTGACAGCCATATACTCGAAAAGAAAATCTTCATTGATATCAAGAAGTACATGATGATCAATATTTACATTATTTACAATCTGATTACTACGCTTCGGATTAATCAACAGTGGATCATTATCCGTCTTCTGCGTAGACTTGCTAAGATTGACAATCAATGGTGGTTCTGGATCATTCGTACAAGAGGTACGCCCTTTGACCTTAATCAAAAAAGGTTGAACTTGTTTCTTAACAGGAATATTTATTGATTTCACGAATGAAGTTTGAGTTCTTCCTTTAACCTTAATTCTCAAAGGTTGATCATCGACAGGTTGGGATTGGATTCGTCCCTTGACTATGATCTTCAAAGGTTGATCTTCTGGCGGATCTTCATTAAGAGACTGATCCTCAGTAGATGATTGATCCTCAGCTATGTCTGATATCTCTTTCATATGCTCTTGTTTATAAAGCCTTGAATCAGAAAAATAGGCTTCGACACCTTGAAAGGATTGATATCAGCAAACTCAGTCTTCACAACTCCTTGGGAATCCACATACTTGAAGCATTGGTGGAGAGTTGAAGGCACGATATTATTTTCATGTAACCATGGTCTTCCAAGAAGAATATTGTAGGATACGTCTGAGTTGATAACATAGAAGGTTACCATAGTTCGGAGATCGCCAATCTGAATATGCAGACGAATCTTCTCCAGTGGTTTACTCTTGCCAGAGTTAAAACCGACTATTGTAGTACTAGTGTAAGTCAAATCACTAGTAGGAATCCTCAGGGGTCTTAGCATACTCTGAAGAATTATGCTAATTGAAGACCCAGGGTCAATGTAGATCCTGTCAATCTCAGTAGATCCAATATACCCAGTATAGCACAGAGGCCTGTCATGTTTGTTATGCTTCAACAGCATATCTTCTTGTGTGAAGGTGATATTGGGAATTGCTTCCATCACACTATGACATTGCGGACATGAAACTGAAGTATTATTAGGACTCTTGAGTTGAGCCAAGCATGAATCCGCCTGAAGTAGAGCTTTACTCAAAGTCTTCCTGCTTTCTCTAGAAAGACGAAGCAGTTCAAATATAGATAGTCTAGCCGGGGTATTGGCTAACTGAGCTAGAATATCAAATTTGTAAGGTTTCATCACCACCCCCTGACTGGAAGCAGACTTCAATGGAACGTCAAAGCGTACTGCTTTCTGTTTCCCCTTTTCAACCACCGAGGGTTTAGCAGGAATATGAGAAGGTTGAGCTGGTAGTGTTTCCACTACATCTTCTGCTTCTTTGGAAGATCCCTCATAATCTTTGTGGTACTCCTTCCCAGATCTTGTACCAGTGAAAGTTTCTTCTTAAGACTCAAGAGAAGGAAGTACCATATTACAGGATTTAGTCTTCCTCCCTTTAGCCTTTTTCTTGTAAGGTTTGTTGTGAGGAATTTTAAAACCCAATCCAACAGTAGATTTTTGATTTTGAATTTGTAAAGGAAGTCGTATTCCTTTATCATAATTCAAACCTTCTGCCTTCTGAAAGTCATAACCCATTTTTTTCATGAGAAGGACAGATTGCTGACTGTACAGATGAATGGACAGCGAACTTTTAGCAAATGGTTCCGCAGAGGAAGAAGAAGAGATCTCTGTATCCACAGGAGAATGAGGAATATATGTCTCTGTAGCCATGGGAGGAGAAAGACTCGGAATATGAGAAAAAATTCTTGTCGGAGCTTTTTCATAAGCAGCGAAGACTTGTTGCGCCCGGTATAAAGGGACACTATTCATAGCTAACCACTGCTGATGAGTAAGCTTAAGCTTGGCAGGAGGAGCTAGACTTGGAGGACAGATGTTCAGTCCTCTCAATCTGTCTTTCTAAAGGAAAGCCATCCCATAGCCGATCCAAGTTATCAGGATCTGGAATATCATGAGAAATCATGTTGCAGGTTTTGACTTCTTACCCTTCTTGGATTTTGAATTTTTACCTTCATTTTCCAATTCAGGCACTAAGTCAGGATGTACCCACAAGATTTCACCATTCTTTAGTGTGAGTGGCAGCAATCCTGCATTTTCTTCTCTGGCAGGCGGGATATTCACGATCTTCATTGTCGCCTTCGGAATTGGGATAATTCCATCTGGGACTTGCTGTGAAGGAAAATCTCCGAATTGAAGAGAAACCATATTGGTTGAAACCGTATGGTCATCATTAGTTAAGGTGATAGCACCGTCATTTATCAGCTCCTGGATTTTCTTCTTCAGGACATAGCAAGCAATGGTAGGATGATTAATGTATCTATGATAGATACAATATTTGGGATTGTCAGTTAGATTCACCTCATTAGGCCTCTTTGGTTCTGGAATCTGGAGTTTGCCACTCTTCACCAGACACTGAAATATCCCTGGGATATCACTCTCATCAAAAGAGTATTCTTCCTTTGGCCTGGAAGACTCCTGACTATTCGGCATCGTTTTATTCTTGGAAAGATTAACCATGAGGGTATCTTTTCCTTTCACATTACGATTACCGAGGTTATTACCAGGATTACTTTTCTTTCCTCTATCATCTGAGGCAAAAATTATCCCATGTTCACGAGCCAACCTACCATTGGTCTCGGCAGAAACTGCTGCTATGATGAACGAAGCCCAATCTGTGAATTGAGAACCCGTAAAAACAACAATAGATGGTCGCAGATTCATCTTGTATATATCAATGAGTGCTGAATCTGGCATACCCGGGGGCATCTTTAAAGTCGCCTGTCGGAAACGTTCGATGAACGTCCGAGTATCTTATTTCTCCTTTTGTTTAATTTCTATCAAGGAGGACATGTTCATGTCCATACCTCCTTCGTAGAAGCGGGAGAGAAACATCGCCTTAAATTCGTCGAAAGACGAAATGCAATTGTCGGATAAACTTCGATACCAATCATAAGTCGAACCCGTCAAGCAACCAATGAACACTCGAGTGAGAAGAGCATCGTCTTTCTGCAGATGTATAGTCAAATATCAAAATAATTGATATATTAACTAGGGGATGCTTTTCCATCGAACAGAACGATAGATTGTGGCTTGAATTTCGGTGGAAAGGGTACATCATTCCAATGAGGAGGATAAGGTTGCTTAATACCTAACCTCTGGAGTTGATCCTTGTGCCTCAAAACTTCAAACTGTGCTTTGAGCTCGCGCACTGCTTGAATGGCTTCACTGGTTTGAGGAAGCACATTTGATTGAATGGTTGTTGGATGTACCGTAAACCCCACTAGAGGTGGTACGTCTTCTGGAATAATAGGATCTGGAGATGCAAAATTTTGATTAACAGCCGGCTCCTGAGTATTCAAAGGTATTTCAGCCCCTTGACTATCTTGAGTTGGTGCTGCTACTGGTACCGGTGTTATTACTGTCGGCTGAGCAGTTTGCTGATTCAATATTATCTGATGCATGTTTTGCATCATGTTAAGCATGTCTTTCAGTGATTGCTCAACGGCAGTGAGACGCTGCTCTGTATTAACAGATGAGGTCTCTGGTTCATCTCCAACAGCGTAGGATTCAACCTCTCTTGAAGATATAAAAGGATTAGTATAGAAGTATGAATCGACACTGTCAGTCTCGGACTCAAAAGATTGAGTACCCCCAGCTTCTGAATCAGAAGTCTGTATTTGTCTTTGTCTTCTTGATCGAGTGTTTTGATATACTCCCTCAAAAGAATCAAGAAGTCTGTTGAACTGTTGCTGACCCGGGGTTTGGGACGTATTTCGTCTTGGACGTCGTCCTCTGTTAGTATGAGATGCTATGTTCACTGACACATATGACAACTCATGTTCTTGGTCTTCAGTTTGTTGTTGAGACACATTAAAACTCAATCGATCAAAAACTGACCGTTTTGAAGCCGAACAACAACAATTGATCACAACCTGGTGATAATCACAATGATGTTTTTCTTGAGGAAATGTCACCGGAGATTGTCTATTCTTACGCTTTTGCATTAGCAATTCACGTAAGTCAGAAGGAGTGGAGGGAATAGTCTTCTTTATTACATTAGGGGTAGAAAAACGTTTAGTCCCCTGTGTATAAAGAAGATTACTGGCTGCATTCGCAGAACCAAATTGTACATTTCTACGCGTTTGGAGTTGTGTGCGTAAATCTTGAGATTTTTTAGCACGAAGGACTCCATTTTCATTGCGTGTAATTTGTAGATTTGGTACTTTGCGTAGAGCAGTATAAGAAGGCTGTTGGTGTAGAACTGAAGTTTTACCAACATTATTTTTACGTTGCACACGTTTAGGTACATTCACATTAGATGTGAAAACATCATTGTAAATTTTATCTACACTGTCAAAGGCAGGAGATTTACCTTTACGCGTAGAGCATAAAAATTGGTTATCTACCACGTCACGGACGAAAGATTTTGTTTTACGCGAGGAACGTAATTTATTTGAGCCTACCACGTCACCGACAGGAGACTGATTCTTACACTCAGAAGCATTAAAGTCTGCCATATTACAAATGGGAGACTCATCTTTATGTACTGAACGTAAAAGTTGGTTTTTACCCACTGAGCGTAAAACCTGGTTCTTACGCAGTGGGCGTGAAACCTGATTATCTTTGCCGTTACAAATGGAAGATAAATCGTCATACTTTGAGTGCAACTCTGAAGTAAGGACTGCCTCGTTACGAACGGGAGCCCCTACGACAGGAGTGGGAAGAATTTCCTTGCCACTAGCATCAACAGAGAGATCAGAAGCTATTGTGGATTTAGGAATCCAAAATTTTCGTGCTTTGCGAGATTTTTGAACATTGGAGTAGCGAGAGCCACCCCCAGTTCGGAGCATTTCTTCATAGGCAGTCTGGTCGAAGTACACAACCAAAGTCTTCTTGGTCGAATCGACCGAAACATCATCGTATTGAGCAATTGCCTCCTCGTCAGAGGAGAAGGTCGTCCCCAGCAGAGTCGCCATTTTTGTTTCACTTAACAAAATGCCTGGAAATCGGATTTTGAATGTAAAACGAGAAAAAGTACAAGAAGTACAAATTTGATTCTGGGAAAGTATTGCTATAGAAGTCTGATCTTGTAAATGATCACTTTGTTCCTTGGACCATACGATGATGATGAAGATCGCTGCTTGAAGATGAACAACTTGGAAGAAGTAAGTCACCAGAAAGGTATCGACGCACTTGGGCACTGATGGCGAGGCCGAATGCTTTTCTGCTTTGCTTCACTCTGTTCTGAAAGAAAGGTTGAAGAAGAATGCTCCAGAGAATCAAAAATCTCTGAGTTCTAATCTCTCTATCTTTTCTTCTATCTCTGTGTGTCTCTCTGTGTGTGTTATATGAGAAAAATCAGTCTATTTATAGACTTGGGCTCTTGTGCGTAAAAACTCAGCAAAAGTTCCGTCTTTACGCCAACAACTGTCACCCACGACTGAAGTCATCGTCTGTATATATTGACACGTGTCCCATCATTTCAGTAAGAATAGGATGCACGTACACACGTTCTTCGGGATGTGTGGCATGAAAGCCATGTAGGCAAACCACGTTCCAAGCTGGTCAGAAGAATAGGACGTAAAACAACCCCAATGTACTCTGAGCGTAAAGCAATAGATTAGGCGTAAAGTAGCCCTGACATAGACTTCCTGCGTAAAGTGGTTGTTAAATAACCTTGAGCGTAAAAGTAGCTCAAATAGACTTTACGCACATGTCAACTGTTGAGCGTAAAAGCTCGTATAGTCTTCATGCGTAAAAGAAGCCATAGTGTGAGCGTAAAGTAGCTCAATCCATATACTAAACGACAACATTGGTCTGTGTAGAAACAAATCCCTTTAAATTCTGTGATATATGCCATCATTAATATCTCCATGTCAGAGTTTGCATTAAATGCAAGACTTGACAGCTTTGTCCAGCGTAAAAGTGGCTGATCTGTCCTTGGCGTAAAACCATGGGTGTAGACCCGAGCGTAAAATAATCAGCCTGCTTTAGGCGTAAAGTGATTAGCCTTGTCTTGGGCGTAAAGTATTTAGCCTCTCTGCGGCGTAAAGTAGATCAATTTGAGTGGAACGATCCATCACTTTGACTCTTTCTTTGAAGCACTTTTTACGCTCATACAATGCCATTCTCCGTTTCAAATTACACGGAGAATGACATTCTCAATGTTAGAACAAATGAGAATGCTATTCTCCGTGTAATTTGAAACGGAGAATGGCATTCTCCGTCTAAGAATGACGGAGAATGGTCATTATGCATTCAAAAACTGTGAAACATTAGATATAACAGACTTCAAAATAGCACCATTGATATCAAAATTGTAAGAAATATATGAAAAAAATAGTTATATAAAAGGAAGAATATATGTATATGTATTAACGAGGGGGCGCTGCCTCCTCGACCACCGTAGAAGCACGTGGGGGGAGGGGGCAAGTGCTGCGATTGTGATTACCTAATTCAAGACAATTATGGCACCTAACCTTCCTCTTCTCTTTTTTCTTGTTTTCATAATTGCTCTTATAACGGTCCACCTTTGGTCAGCCGGGACCCCGTTTCGGAACAGGGGGTAGGACCAAATCAGTTGAATTATTTTCAAATATGTCACGACCCGATCCTAATTACTTGGGTCGAATCGGATCATGCCCAGCCTGCACCGCTGTTGAGGCGGCGGCAGTAAGCTATATCTTCCATATGCATGTAATCAACAACTCAATATAATTTGCCACAATCTTTAATATTCGATAATTTAAAACTTGTTCAGTACAAAGTACAATCTTAAAACCACCAACTGAAATAACATTGTTTTTAAACAAAATTATCAAACTGGAGAATAGCATCTAAAAAGAAGCAACATCATCATCAGGTACGCCATCCTCAGGAAGCACAGCAGGGTATAGCTCAGGCTCACAGTAGCTACTAATCAGTAGCTCTGCATCCTCATAAGGACCTAAAATATAGTCTCCAGTCAGGAGGGAGCAAAGTACAAATTCATGATATTTTAACAATTGAAATTAATAATGGAATTATGCACTTTTAAACAATTTGAAATAAATGATTTTCCAACAGTTAAAAACAGTGTGATATGAATAGGTAATGAATATGACCGGATTGGGTTTGTTACAGTAATATCCTAGTGATATGGTATGGCTTATTCTCGTGTGATTGAGGGGTAAGCTAATACAATCAGTTATACTATTGGATGTGGTCATATCCACTACACTACTCCCCCAGTCCCCAATAGTTACAGTAGTTACAGTCAATGTTCCGTGTTGTATCGTAGTTTAAACTTACATTAAAATAATTATTAACTAATTGTAATCTACCACAAAAATGTACTTGCCTCAATGATTTGACTGGACGGGTCGATACGTTGGGATGGAAATTCAGTTTCTTCCTTGAAATCCTACATTCGGGAAACTTGTCTCAGAAAACCAAAGTCGCCAATGTTACTATACTAGTTGCAATCTCTAGTTGTGTCCTAGTCAATTTTAGTCTTTTAACTACGTTATCACAAACAACACAATTTATCTAGTGAGTTGCAATTAATTAAGAAAGTTAACTCTGTAACTAATTTTTGGGAAAAACTTTGTGTTTACCAGTTTATTGACAAAACTTTGTATTTTCGTATTTATAAATATAAAACTAAAACTTTTTTTTAAATGAGAAATACATGAATCATTATTTACAACTTAATTTCTAAGTGATAAAACATTCATTTTCTTTAATAAATAATTATTATCTTTTACTAGTTTTTACGACAAAATGATAACAGAAACATAAAAGAAAGCAAAACAAAATTCTAAGCTATTACAATTTCTCACAATCAGAATAAATAAATGGGCTTATACCCTTACAGACCAATTATATGAATTTAAATAAGAATAAAAGTTTGGTTAGTCCTGAAATTATCCTACAATAAAATAAAATAATAATTTAAACTAAATTGAATTTATTTTATGAGTCTCAGATATTGGTCCAATCTTCAAAATAGCTAATGCCTCAACGTCCGGGCGAAACTGGTTTCGTTTGCACTTAGCCAGGGCCCATTGACCAATACGGTCGTCGTCCAATAAATCCAAATATTTTATTTTTATTTTGAAAATCATTTCTAAAATCATAAATAAATTTCATAGAAAATTCGGCAGCACTTCCTCTATTTTGATCAACCCAAAACTGGGAAAAGTGTGCCATAATCTCCATTTATAAATCCTAAACCAGGGAATAATAAAAATCCAATTTCACAAGTATTTCCGAAGCATATTCAGAAACCCGAAAACCACAGAAACTTATCACAGAACCAGAATCATAGTTTTCGGAAAAAATCCGAAACTAAACAACCATCAAAAGTTCACAGAAGATGTTCCGAGAAAATCTCGGAAATCCCAAAAGTAGAACCACAGGAAAATCCCAGAACTAATAATTCCTAGAACCCGAATTTAAACGGAATACTCGAACACGGAAACAAATCTCGAAAATCCTGAGATTCTGAAAATCCACCGCAAATGACCAGAATGGTTTTCCCGAGAAAACTCGGAGTTTACGAAGTTCTGGAAATTGGAAACATCACCAAAAATTACAGAAAACATTTCGGAAAATCCGAAAATGTTATGCCTACCAAATACCGAATTCCCGTTTCGAAATCAGGACCAATTTCATCATCGACAAAACCCAAGGGACAACTACTGAGATTAACAGAGGTTACCCAAAACTTGACGGAATCTGAAGGGTAGCCTCAGACTCGGAACAGCAAGCCAGACACGGACTGGGCGGTCAGATCGGGAACAGAGTGAGCGCGAGGAAGCGCTGGAACAGCGGCCGGGAAGCGGCACGCAGGAAGGTCCAGGGACAGCGCGGGAAGGCCGCGGGGTCACGCTGGACTGGCGACGGTGAGGCGCCGGGGCTGCGGTGGTGCGCCGGGGTTGGGCGCGCGCTGGAAGACGCGCGGGTAGCGGTTGGTCGGCCGCTCGAGTCAGCAGGGCAAGGCGCTGCCTAGGTCTGGTCGGGATCTCGCCGGAGAACGCGGATCGGGGTGGATCGGCTAGGGCACGGGAGTTTGGGAGAAGGGTTTGGGGTGAGTGTGGAGAATAGTTGGGAGTATGGCCTTTTATAGGGGATGGAGAAAGGAAGTTACCATGGAAAGGAGACCAACGGCCATAGCCGTTCGGAAGGGGAACGGATGAGGCCGACAGTTGGTCGGGGAGAAGAACCGAAAAGTCTTCGGTTCACACATAAAGCTCCAACCATGGAATGAATGAACTTTAATTCATTCACTCAAAGAATGGTCTGATGTAGAAAAAAAACTTAATGGGTCATGGATCCTTAATGGGTTTAGGTACAAAGTGAAGTGGATTCGGGCCTAAAGGATGGGCTTTAACTTATGGTTAAGAAAAATTGCTTTAGGCCAAAATAAACTTCAACTAAATCATTTTTTTTAAAAATGTAAAATAACTTTAATCCCCTTAGAAAATTTTAAAATTAAAACTAGTTTAGAAATGTGATAGGTTCTATTTAGGTTCGGGTCTGGGCTGACAAACAAAAGTCCAAAAATTTATATTCTTGAAAAATAATCTAAGTAACATAATATTAATTAATTAGAAAATCACATGTTTTGATAAAATTTCCAGTTTTAATAATTTTTCTAAAAATGTAATTTCCTAAATTTACAACTAATAATTAATTATATTAGCTAATTAAATTATATAAATAATTATCTAAAATTACGGGTTTTATAAAACTGTTTTCCAGAATCTGGAACTGGACGAATAGCACATGAATATAGCTTCTGGTAGAAATCTGATGTCCAATACTGCTCCACAAAATCGTAGACGGATTTGCCTGAACCAAATCTGATGCATTGGATTGCATGGCTGCATGGGAATCCATATACCTTCTATCTACGACAACTACAATGCCAATCAAGAAGATTCACCAAGTGGGAGGAAGTATCTGCCATCACCTCAAACTCGAAATCACCAGACCGATATACCCTATAAGACATGCCATCATCTGTAAGCTGCTTCAGCATATTCTCGGCGTATGGAGTCAATATGTTATTGAAATCACTTGCATCCTTGTGGCGATCCGAGATCATCTTCATCATCTTCACTCGGATGATATTTACAAGTGCTGAAATAGGTATTTTCTTCTCAGCCTTTATTCATGAATTGGATGACTCTGTACAACTAGAAGCAACCTCGCCGTATCTACATCCCGGGAAGAATGCATTTGACCAATTTTTAGGCTTTTGTTCATCCATCCATTTCACAACATGACCACAATTCAGATCATAAATCTTCTTAATTGCTTGTTTATACCCACCTTTATACAGGGAAAAAAGACTAATTAATAAAGATGGAAATCAAGGAACAAGCACATGAAAAACAGGGATCATTCTCCGTTTAATTTAACACGGAGAATGTCATTCTTCGTGTATTTTTAAACGGAGAATAACACGGAGAATAGTCATTCCCATTGTTAGAACGCATGAGGATTGTATTCTCCGTTCGAAACTAACGGAGAATGACATTCTCCGTTCTAAATGACACGGAGAATGACATTCTGTGTATAATTTAAAACAGAGAATGTCATTCTCCGTTTTAAATCGACACGGAGAATGACATTCTCCGTGTTATTTACACGGAGAATGTTCATTCTACTTGTTAAAATAAAGCAAAATGCACAGAAAAGCTGTATATATCTGTCTCATTTACACACCTAGAGTTAGAGCATATACTGCTTGGCTCCAAGCTTCAAGTACATGCGGATACACTCTTTCATTTCCTTTCTCCTTCAGTGGTATGTTATTCTTCATGTGATAATAGCAATAGCTATGGTAAGCAGTAGGGAACACTTTGGGAACTTCAGAAACTAAACCGGTGCCTTGATCTGAAAGAAAAACGATACGCCTACTACATCCAACAACATTCTTGTAGTGTCCCGAAATTCGTGATACGTATTTTATACGTGTTCGTATTTCTGACCCGTATTTTTCATTTTCTTTGATTAGTTAGTTGTGGTCTATTTTTCGTATTTAGCATTATGATTTAATTGTCATTCATCGATTAATTTTTATTATGGAGCTTGGTTTTATTTGGAGAGGAGAGGATTGGGTTGGCACGGTTTGGCCTGGCTTGGTTCGGATTAGGCTTGGATTGGTTTGATTTGGTTTGGTTTGGTTTAATATGCATGGAACACCTTAGCCTATGCTCCTCCCTCATTTTCACCACAACCACCCTCTTTATTATCCCCACCTAACACTCTCTCTCCTCATTATTTCCATTTATTTCTTCTTCTTCTTCCTTCCTCTACACACCACCCACCTAGGCAAGTTGCATCTTGCTATCACTTGAGGGCTATATTTTATTTGTCTAATAGCTTTATTAGCTTATTTGTAGCAATATTAGAACTTGGATTTTCTCCATTTGGAGCTTGGAATTTTGTAGATCTAGAATTAAAGTGTTTTCGGATTTTGGTGGTTTTGATCTATCAAACTTCCTTGTTTTCTAGTTTTGATGGTTCCATGTTGTAGAGAATTTTATTATACCCAATTTTGATTATTTGAAAGTTGGATTTGGACTTGTTTTGACCAAGTTATGGACTTTTGAAGCTTTGGGTTCAACCATGGAGTTCCTGCTGATTTGGAGAAGACAGTGAGCAGTGTGCGGGCTTTTTAGCTTGCGTCACTGAGCTGTGTGCGCTCTTTAGTGCAACGCAGTATGGACCCCATACGCTGTCTTTTGGAAGCGTATGACTCGCATACGCTCGCTTGCTTGACAAGGAGTCGTATGGACCCCATACGCTGCCTTTTGGAAGCGTATGGACCCCATACGCTGCCTTTTGGAAGCGTATGACTTGCATATGCTCGCTTGCTTAACAAGGAGTCGTATGGACCCCATACGCTGCCTTTTGGAAGCGTATGACTCGCATACGCTCGCTTGCTTGACAAGGAGTCGTATGGACCCCATACGCTGCCTTTTGGAAGCGTATGTCTTACATACGCTGACTTGGGTGACAAGGAGTCGTATGGACCTCATACGCTGCCTTTTGGAAGCGTATGTCTTGCGTAGGCTACCTGAGCGTATGCTGACCTGAGCGTAGCTTGACCTGAGCGTAGCCTGACTTGAGCGTAACCTGATTACCCTGGATCTTCTATAGCCCTGTATATTGATATTTTATTAGATATTTAACGTCCATTTTATATCCTTACGCCTTTTGTCCTGAACTTGATAATCACGAATTTACTTGATATGTTTGGAATTGATAATTGAGCATGACGTGATAGTGACCCGTAGTGGTGCACTCCTGACATAATAACTTGACATGACCTGATAGTGGCCCGTCGTGGCGTACTCCTGACAAGTACACTTGGCATGATAACCTGACATGATTATCTCGAATAGCTGTTGCGACGGCTACCTGACATGACATGACCTGTTTAATTAATCATGACACCGTGGGCGATTGTGCTTGTACAAATAATCCAGTCCTGTCTTGCATCATGTCTAGGAGGGGACTTCTGAGTACCACGGTCAGGAGTACCTACTGAAATGGAATAAGGTTAATGACTAGTATAATTCATTAGACATGAAGAGATATTCTCCAGTTACAGGCGATCCCGTTATCCCGGCCGCAAATGTTTGGACTTGTAGCCTGCCGACGAGTAGGGCACATTTCCAGCCCACTGTTATGTGGGACACCCACCATTGTTACTTAAATGATTGAACTCTATTGTTACTCTAATGCATTGAACTCTCTAAATTGTCACTATAATGATTGCCTGGATAACCTGGATAGCTGCAGGGCCTGTGACTATTTGGAGCATCTCATTGCATCTTGCTAGTAACTAGAATTGTGATAACCCTAGTTAGTTAATGTAGAAAGCCGTAGGGCAATGATTGGCCGTGATTGATTGGATGGAGTCTAGTCCAGTATAGTATTGTCTAGAAGTGATTGACTGCAAGATTGTACCAGAATGATTGAATGATTGTCACTCCAGATTGTCACTATAACGATTGTACTCTATTGTCACTCTAGCGTATTGCAGTCTTCATTGTCACCTTTATCATTGTACCCTCTCATTTTTACCCTAATGATTGTCACCTTCAGCAATAAATGATCAGGAGACTATGTTCTGTTCAGGTGAAGGATTACAATCTCGGTCCTTGTTTGGTTTAAGGATTGTAACCTGGCTTCCGGAATAGTATCTTCGTCTTCTCTTCATATATTGCCCAGCTATATTTTATTCAACATGATTCTCCAGTTCTTTTATGTCAATGATGCTTCGCTTAATTATGTTCTCTGATTGGGATAAGTACATTGGTAGTGCACAAACCTCAATCTGCGTTAATTATTGTTGTTTTCTTACATATTGAATGTTAATAATTTGTTGGCTTTAGTTCTTAAGTGAAGCCTCCTTTGTGGCACTTGCTCTTTCTGGGGTCTGACCCAGCTGGTTTTGTATGGCCAGATACCGGAGCAGCACCAAAGGATCTCCCTGCTTTCCAGCCCGATGGTGGTCACCAGGCATAACCAGGGCAT
Source organism: Iris pallida (assembly GCA_029216955.1). Taxonomy (NCBI): domain Eukaryota; kingdom Viridiplantae; phylum Streptophyta; class Magnoliopsida; order Asparagales; family Iridaceae; genus Iris; species Iris pallida. The sequence continues at coordinate 13,482,385 of JANAVB010040218.1, read as the reverse complement.
CGAGTGGGTTTCCTTTGTTCTCCCACTGTAATATTGTAAATTATTCTTTTGAGGCGTTTAGCCGACGAGCAAGTGTTAGCTCGATTGTACTTACTTACTGTCTGCCTACGGGCTGTAACATGATTGACAAGCCCCGGAGGCTGATCATGTATGACTGAACTCTTGCTACTCCTCACATTTTGTAACGACTAGCTTCATGATCATTCCGAATATATAATGTATGGGACGCCTTACTATTGTGACATCTTGTAATTACTATTAGTTGGTTGAGATTGAGACAATAGGCTATTTTATGACCTTAAGAGACTGATGGATTGTAGTGAACCCTCACATATCTAGACAGTCGTGACCGTATAGCGGTGTGGATTCCATTCCGTTATACGTAGCTGGCTATGTCTGCCCCCGCTCTCTAGTATTCTGGTTCTGGGGCGTGACAATTCTTGAGATTTTTAAGAAACCATTCCCAGTTGTCACCATCTTCGCCCGAGACTATACCGTAGGCAATAGGATAGAACTGATGGTTACCATTCTTCGCTGTAGCAGACATCAAACACCCTCTAAACCTCCATGTAAGGAAATTCGCATCCAAATATAGCATCGGGCGACAATATTGAAAGCCTTCGACACAAGCCCCATATGAAAGAAAAAGTCGCTGAAACCTCATTGACGTATCATCTTTCTAAAAGTTGATAACGGAACCAATATTGGTTTCCTTTACCTTGTCGACATACCAACACAAGTCGCTGTAAGCTCTGACATCATCTTCATACATTTCTTGGTGCACCAACCTAATGCCATGGTATGCCTGCCCGTAGGTAAGAGATAAACCGTAGTCAACCTTGAATTCATCAACAACTGATTTTGCCGAGTTTTTAGGATCCATCCGAACAATGTCACTAACCAAACTTTTCACAAACTTTGCTAGAACAACTATATTACCTTTATCCATATAGCCTGCTCCACAATTGTGTTCTCCCACATACCTCTTCACCTTAAAAATTTGATTATCTTTCAAAATGGATATAGCATGGAAGCTCCACAAACAAGCATGGGTCTTGTAATTCTTGTAGCAAATGGTGTACCTCTCCGACTCAGATTTTAGAATATGGAATGGATGACTAGATTCAAAACATACCTTCCTAACAGCGTGCCTAACTTCTTCAACACCATTTAGGAAAATCTGACCAACGTCTGTAATTGATCTAGGCCACATATCTGATTTCCTTTTCTTTACTGTCTCAATTGAGCCCTCATAAAATTCTACTACTCGTTTATCCTTTACAGTAGGAGAACATCTACTACTCAAGGAACTAGAAGAGGAAGACGAAGGTCCCAAAGGAATGCTTTGACAAGTAAAAGATGTCGATGAAGAACATAGAGGGTATACTTGCTCCACAAATAGATCAAAGCTCACATCATGGGTACCATTGAAACCCCCAATCAAGGACCGAAGCCAAAAATTACTGTCAACATACAGTTCAGTCCCATCAGAATGCAAAAACTTGAAACGAAAGGAAAGTGGATCCAAAGAAGTCTATCGATCACACACTTGATGCTTTAAAAATTCTACGATACTTTCATGTGTGACACGGCAGGCTCTCTTGAAACAAAGATTAACTAAACAGCTTGAATCCATTCCCCCCTGATGACATAAAAACAGAAGAGATCACAAAATATGACAACACATATTTCTGACATTCTCCGTCTAAAACTGACGGAGAATGATCATTCTCCGTCTAAAACTGACGGAGAATGATCATTCTGAATGGAAAATGGTCATTCTCCGGCCAATTCTAACGGAGAATTGTCATTCTCTATAATCGTTACTCAGTTAATAATCTTCATAACAAATTCAAATTCAGCAAAAAAATTGCGACTGGACGAAGATGATGTATGAATTTCTACATATCTAAACTCTCACCTTGTTTTAAGATCTATAAAAAGAAAAGAAGATGATCTTCTCTCCACAATTGACCTAATCGCCGAAAAACTTCAAATCACTCCACGAAGAAGAAGAAGAAGAAGATGATGATGATGATGATGATGATGAGCGAAGTTCGACTGAAGAAAATCACAGTGAACAACGAACGATATTTGCGATCTCTGCTGAAGATGAGAACAATAGAATTCAGATCTCTCGTGAAGAAGAAGAAGAATAAAATCGCAATCCAAATCTGAGTTTGTGAAATCAGAATCATATATATATGACCAAATTTACGCGAAGGGGTATTTTTGGAACTATACAAATGACAATAGAGCATCTAAATGGAATCTTATAATATTTAACGTGAAAATATATAATTTTGGGCATTTCATAAACCCATCATGCGGGTGGGTTTTTCATAAAAACCAACCCCGAAATTGGGTTTCACAGCAATTTCCAGTATATAAAAAAGAGCTGGACATACTAAATATACATTATCGGACATGGAATCTCATTGATATCGAATAAAAACGTGATTGTTAGAGATAACTAAATTAGAAGGTTTAATACAACACAATAGATGTGAAATGCATATTAATTTATTTCCCACAAACTTCCAGTTCATAATATTACATTTACAACAAATATTGACATTAAACTTACTTAAAGTATACAAATATTAGTAATAATATTATAAGGAATGACATTTTTTACTCATTATAAGTTGATTATAAGTTGATTACTCATGCAAATAAGATGATATTAACATCTTTGGTAGATTAAATGTCGTACATCAAATAATGCTGAACAAACCCTTTCAAGTTCATAATATTATCTTAGTTTGATCCTTAGTGTTTTTAATTTCAGCCGATGCCGTACATTATTGTTAATTGAACTTATGTTATTCTCATTAAAATACAAACTAAGATAATTTATTTTCCACAAACTTCCAGTTCATAATATTACATTTACAACAAATATTGACATTAAACTTACTTAAAGTGTACAAATATTAATAATAATATTACAAAGTTTGTGTCTGCAATTAATGTGTCAATGTACAACATTATTTTAAAATGTAGAACCATATAAATAATTGTAGCCCAAATTTTCTTTATGTAAGCCCCAAAAATATATAAAAGTAAGACAACCATATTTACGTATGATGCCACACAACTAAATAATACAAGTTAAAAATAATATGGCATATAATTTAAATTGTCTTATAAAAGTAAATCTCCTCAATCAAATCAAAAAAGTTAATTTCGAAACTAAATGTTTATACAAAAAAAGGTCCTACAACTAATATCATACAAAATATTGGAATTCCATCTTCTTCTTTTAGTGTCTAGAAAAAAATCCTCAATTTTAAAACATGTATAGATCGAAAATCGGAATTGTAGAATGTTTATATTAAACATGATGTCATTAAAGCTGTTTTTGAAAATCTAAAATGAAGTTGTCCATACATCATTAGAACCTTCAAAAAAAGTGCTTTATTTTAAAACATGTATACATTGGAAATCGATTTTGTAGAATATTTATATTAAATATGATGCCATTAAAGTTGCTTTTTGAAATCTAAAATTAAGTTGTCCATACATCATTAGAACCTTCAAAAAAAGTGCTTAGCAACAAACTGTTGGTGTTCATTACTTTTGTCTTTCCAATACAAAATAATTATTAATTCACAACCTACATATTGGGCTTACAATATAAGAATGGGGTTTCAATTTTATCATTTTAAAATCCCCAAAAAAAGAATATCAAAATCAAGGAACTAATACATAATAAAGAAGAACGTTATTAGGAATCTGACAAAGAGTACAATACTTATAAATTCATACATTATTTGTATATTACATGTCGTATATCAAATAATGTTGTACAAACTTGTGTTTAACAGCCATATTACAAATTTTTATATCGATGGTATTATTGAGACAAGTTATTGGGCATCTGCATATTCTTTGAGAAATTTATTTGTGACATTATTGTCATCTGGCTCTGTAAGCCGGCCTGAATTACTTTGAAAAAAGTGTTGGACATACTTATCGGATGATGTTTTGTATAATCAACGAATTGCGTTGCACGACCAAGGTAAAATGTTTCTTTCTTATTTTTAAGTTTAAATTGTGTTTTGCATATTATTTGATCGTTAATATAGCTTTAAAATTAATTCTAACATATTCTTTCTCTCTTTAATTCTAGATTTTCTTATGAGTGAGGATGACATTCAAAATCACGCTTTGGTTGAGATTGAAAAGTTATTGAGGAATTGTGGTAGAAGTTTGCAAGAATTTCCATCAATGTCATTTCCAAACATGGACTCCTTATCAAATACTATAAATAGATTGGTGCACGATGAATTGCATTATGATAGAGCGGCTCTAGCAGAATAACACGTACACCTACTTGCTCGCTTGAATGATGAACAACAATATGTTTATGACATAATAATGAATGCTGTTAATTCTACAAATGGTGTTGTTTTCTTTTTATACGGATATGGCGGTACTGGAAAAACGTTCATTTGGAAAACATTATCTGCATGGTTGAGATCTAAGGGAGAAATTGTTCTAAATGTTGCTTCAAGTGGGATAGCATCACTTCTGTTGCCTGGTGGACGAACAGCTCATTCAAGGTTTGCTATTCCAGTAAATGTAAATGAGGATTCAACATGCAATATCAAACAAGGAAGTCAACTTGCAGAACTAATTGTTAGGTGCAAACTTATAATTTGGGATGAAGCGCCAATGATGCACCGATATTGCTTTGAAGCGTTGGATAAATCGCTTAGACTAGATATAATGCAATTTAGCAATCCACTCAGTTCTGAGACACCATTTGGAAGAAAAACAATTGTCTTCGGAGGAGATTTTCGTCAAATATTGCCCGTAATTCCGAAAGTAGTAGTTAAGATATAGTTCATGCAACTATAAATTCTTTTTATATTTGGCAAAACTGCAAAGTCTTGAGGTTGACAAAAAATATGAGACTTCAAGGTTCTAGCATAACTTCTGAAAGTGAAGAGCTCAAACAGTTTTTTGAATGGATTGCAAGTATAGGAGATGGAACACTTGGAGGGCATAATGATGGGTGTGCAAATATCGATATTCCAAGTGATATTTTACTTAGTAATGCAAATGATCCACTGCAAACAATTGTTGAGAGCACAAATCCTTCTTTTGCGAATTTTGTCATCGATCCAGATTTCTTGAAGGATAGAGCTATATTAGCGCCAACTCTTGATGTTGTCGAGTCTGTAAATGAGTACATGATCTCACTGAATTCTGGTAACGCAAGCACATATTTAAGTTCTGATAGTCCATCCAAGTCAGATGCCAATATTGACTTATTATCAGATGTTCACACTCCAGAGTTCTTGAATAGTATTAAATGTTCAGGTGTACGAATCATGAGTTAAAATTGAAAGTTGGTACCCCAGTAATGTTATTAAGGAATATAGATCATTCAGCTGGGCTATGTAATGGTACTAGATTGCTAATTACAAAATTAGGCAATCGTGTTCTTGAAGCAAAGATTCTTTGTGGAGATAATGCTGGTAATAAAGTTTTGATTCCAAGAATGTCATTGACACCTTCTAATCCAAGATTGCCTTTCAAATTTCAAAGAAGACAATATCCATTGATTGTTTCTTATGCAATGACAATAAACAAAAGTCAAGGTCAATCACTTTCTCATGTTGGACTTTTCTTGAAGAATCCCGTTTTTAGTCATGGACAGTTATATGTTGCTGTTTCAAGGGTAACAAGTAAGAAAGGATTGAAGATTTTAATATGCAGTGAAGACAAAGATCAATGTAATTCAACAACAAATGTTGTGTATAAGGAAGTATTTCAGAATTTGTAATTCAGACAAATGTTATCTTTTATGTCATCAAAATAGACTTTATCGTATATTTTTATTTACGTTGAGGTATATATTGTTATAATTCGTTCATAATCATATTAATATATTTTGGTCTAAGATATTTTATGAATTACACAAATACTACTAATGATAATTATGTTGTTAAAATTTAATCCGTTCATAATCATATTAATATAATGTTATCTTTTATGTAATTCACAATTGACTTTATTCTAACTTTTGTTTTAATTTCAAATGTTATATAAATATCAAGAACATTCATTTATTTTTATTTTAAATAAAACAATATTAAATATACAAACCGTGCATCGCACGGGTGATATATATATATATATATATATATATATATATATATATATATATATATAGAGAGAGAGAGAGAGAGGTGAGGTGGCTACATGTCACCTCCCTATGCTATCATCATGCACTTGCACATTTTTCGGTGCATGATGATAGCATGGGAGAGTGACATGTAGCCACCACCCATAGGGTGGCACCTCACCTCACTTCCCCTCTCTCTCTCTCTCTCTCTCTCTCTCTATATATATATATATATATATATATATATATATATATATATATATATATATATATATATACGGATCGGGAGCCCCTTTCCCGGAGCACGGCCAAAGCCCCGCGATGTCACGCCCCGATCCCGCTAGGGTCGTCCGTCTTGCTTGGATCCCTGCGGGATCGATCGTCCTCGCTAAGGCGTGATGCCGTGCAAGCCTAAGTTGCGCTTGTACAAGGCCATGTACCTGCACAAAAACAACTAGTCAAGCAAAAACACACGCACGCACCCATTAGTCAAGCAAAACACATGCACGCACCCATTGCAGAAAACCAAATGTTGGACACAGAGATTTGAAATAGAAATACTCATTTTATTCATAGCTTGATAGGAATACAAGTACAAAGCTTTGCAACTCAGATTTGCCTTATAATTTGGCTACAAGATTCTCTTTGAAACGCACTTTTGAAATTAGCCACAATGCCCATACATGATATCCTTTATTACAAGCTGGAATTGAAAGACACCTTCAAAGGAAATGAAAACTGGAAACTTGCGATTGACTGAAATGAAAAGTAGCTTCGAGGCGATCCACAGCTCTACTGGGCTAGACGAGCTTCGGTGCCTCACTTGAAATCCCCATGTCTCCTTTTGCTTCTGAAAAGGATGCCCACAACGTGGGTCAGTACACATCATGTACTGGCGAGCGGCTTTTGGCCGAACTCGCAAATCTCTACACTAAATCAATATGTTGAGCTAACACTTACTAGTGATCTTTCTACTTGTCCAGGTTCTTTTTAACAATTCATAAGAACATGACAGTAGAATATATATCATAAGCAACTTACCCTCGCCGGCAGTCATCCCTGCACAAAACCACGTTAGGACAATTTGCATATCGAGTAATTCATGTTCATTCTTACAGATATTGAAGTTATCATTCGAGTCATGCAAGTGGACTATTCTATATGTTGGTCCACGGGTTATCCCCATGATTAGCCGCTGTGACTCTTTGGTTCAGCTCGTCGCTAAGGACTCAGATCGACTCCCATTTTCACATGGAGGCCCTAATCTCTCCTAGGCCGAGCGATTCCAGGTGCCCCCAGATACCACCCGAGAGACAAATGTTTTCTTGTATACAAGTTGTCCGAGACCAAATGCATGCACTAGCCGTTCTATCAGATGAGACACATTTGGACTTATGCACAGGTATACGACACGTTTGATTCGTGCCTTCAGGTTCTTCTCAACATGTACAAGTTCGTCTGTACATGTCTATATTTTCAAGCAGACTAGTGACAAACAGATGATCATTCTTATTGAGCAGATAGAGTAGCAACACATATTCTTGCATTTGATTCAATTCAATTATCTTCTCTTATCTTTTGTGGATGTGGTATCGTTGATCATTGGGACAAGGCAACAGAGTAGACTAGAGATCATTTTTCTTAGGACGTACAAATCAATGTCTGTTCGGTTGAAGCAACTCACCGAGATGAATCTTAGTTGAGAGGAGGGACTTCACGCGCCGTTCACGAACGCGGCCTGCATTGGCACCAACTGTTGATTAGCATACTTCGTCTCTTTCTTTCAAGATTCGGAATGAATGCGAAATGCGATGAAAGCGAACAATGAAAACCAATCATCGAAAACCAACACGAAAATGCATTCATCAAAACCAAGCAGCGAAGAGAAAACATTCAGCAAAACTCTTGGATTCATTTCAATAGAAGCCAATCCATCAATTGGAAAGGTTCATTGCATTTCATCCGTGATCAATCGATACCGGCAAAGGTTTCACAAGTACTCAGTTCATGACTGAGTCAACAAGCCGTAGGTATTACATAGTGGACCGCAAGGAGCGGGGCACTACATAATAACCCACCGAGAAAAAGTTTTGTCCTCAAAACTTAAGAAATAAACTCACCTCCACTTTTTGGATCAAGCAAAGTGGACAGGTTATAGACACGAGCATTGGTCCGCTGCGGCTGGTTCTGCAGATGGTCTCGAAAGGGCGGTGGGCCTGGCAGCTGCCCACGCTCTTCAGTGTCACCTCTGTTCTGATCCGTTCTATTCTTTTTCGGGCAATATTTGACTGAATGGCCCTGTTGGCCACAACGAAAACAAGCGTTGTTAGCGGCACGACAGTCCTCTTTGACGTGCCCACTCTTGCCACAGTGACTGCAACTCTGGCCATTCACATAGCGGCAGTCTTCTTTGACATGCCCTCGCCGACCGCAGAAGCCGCATACAGGCTTGTTGTTTTGTTCCCCGTCGATCTTTTTCTCTCCGTCATGATATCTCTTGGCGGGCTGATTCCGACTGTTCTGCGCTTTGTTGGACGCTTTCTTCTGCTCGAACTGTTCTACCTGTAGCGCCACCTCAAAGGCTTGAGAATAGGACCCGCATTCTCGATTCAGCACACTTAACCGGATGTCGTCATTCAGACCTTCCACGAATCGATTTATGCGAGACTGTTCCGTGGGGAGCCAAGCAGCAGCAAAATTTGCCAACTTAGCAAATTCAGATTCATAGTCCTCCACGGACATATCCCCCTGTTTTAGCGTGATGAAGTCATCCTCCATCTTCTTGCTCATGGCTCGAGGCAGATATTGATCCAGAAACGCCTTCTTGAACAAGGCTCACGAGATCTTTTCATTCCTAGCCGTTGCGAGCAGCGCCGGCTTCTTCGCCTTCCACCAGTCCTTCGCCCGCAGCCGTAGGAGCATAACGGCACAGACTACCTTTTTGCTACTTGGAACTCCTATGAACGCGAACAGAGTCTCTATTTTATCTATCCAGTCCATCACCTTATCAGGTGACGTCCTGCCTAAAAATTCTGGAGGTTTCGCGTCCAAGAAGTCCTTTGGCCTAAAGACAGTGTGCCTTTGCGCCGGCTGGGGCTCATCACCCTCTACGGGCTCGATCTCGGGCGTTCCCGTTGGTTCCGTCGCTGCGGTGGCATCTCGATTTGTCGCAAGCGCTGTGACAAGCTGGGTCAGGGCATCCAACTGCTTTTGTTGGGCAGCCGCTCGGGCCTCATGTATCTGATTTCTTTCCTCATTGTCCTGTCTCTGTAACTCCAACATGTTCATGATACGTTCTACCGCATCGGTCGAGCCAGATGGACGAGTAGGAGCCATTTCTCTACAAAATAGTGTAACTTCTGTCAGTCTCATAAATTATTATGGACTTATTGTATGAGGCATTGGTTTTCATAACTCAAAATCGGAACACTTTTGAAAGCCGTCAAAGTACTTTATATACTTTTTCAAAATCGATATTTGCAAGAGGCCAAGGACGTAAAACTGTGCTCTGATACCACTTTGTCACGCCCCGATCCCGCTAGGGTCGTCCGTCTTGCTTGGATCCCTGCGGGATCGATCGTCCTCGCTAAGGCGTGATGCCGTGCAAGCCTAAGTTGCGCTTGCACAAGGCCATGTACCTGCACAAAAACAACTAGTCAAGCAAAAACACACGCACGCACCCATTAGTCAAGCAAAACACACGCACGCACCGATTGCAGAAAACCAAATGTTGGACACAGAGATTTGAAATGGAAATACTCATTTTATTCATAGCTTGATAGGAATACAAGTACAAAGCTTTGCAACTCAGATTTGCCTTATAATTTGGCTACAAGATTCTCTTTGAAACGCTCTTTTGAAATTAGCCACAATGCCCATACATGATATCCTTTATTACAAGCTGGAATTGAAAGACACCTTCAAAGGAAATGAAAACTGGAAACTTGCGATTGACTGAAATGAAAAGTAGCTTCGAGGCGATCCACAGCTCTACTGGGCTAGACGAGCTTCGGTGCCTCACTTGAAATCCCCCTGTCTCCTTTTGCTTCTGAAAAGGATGCCCACAACGTGGGTCAGTACACATCATGTACTGGCGAGCGGCTTTTGGCCGAACTCGCAAATCTCTGCACTAAATCAATATGTTGAGCTAATACTTACTAGTGATCTTTCTACTTGTCCAGGTTCTTTTTAACAATTCATAAGAACATGACAGTAGAATATATATCATAAGCAACTTATCCTCGTCGGCAGTCATCCCTGCACAAAACCACGTTAGCAGAATTTGCATATCGAGTAATTCATGTTCATTCTTGCAGCTATTGAAGTTATCATTCGGGTCATGCAAGTGGACTATTCTATATGTTGGTCCACGGGTTATCTCCATGATTAGCCGCTGTGACTTTTTGGTTCAGCTCGTCGCTAAGGACTCAGATCGACTCCCATTTTCACATGGAGGCCCTAATCTCTCCTAGGCCGAGCGGTTCCAAGTGCCCCCAGATACCACCCGAGAGACAAATGTTTCCTTGTATACAAGTTGTCCGAGACCAAATGCATGCTCTAGCCGTTCTATCAGATGAGACACATTTGGACTTATGCACAGGTATACGACACGTTTGATTCGTGCCTTCAGGTTCTTCTCAACATGTACAAGTTCGTCTGTACATGTCTATATTTTCAAGCAGACTAGTGACAAGCAGATGATCATTCTTATTGAGCAGATAGAGTAGCAACACATATTCTTGCATTTGATTCAATTCAATTATCTTCTCTTATCTTTTGTGGATGTGGTATCGTTGATCATTGGGACAAGGCAACAGAGTAGACTAGAGATCATTTTTCTTAGGACGTACAGATCAATGTCTGTTCGGTTGAAGCAACTCACCGAGATGAATCTTAGTTGAGAGAAGGAGGGACTTCACGCGTCGTTCACGAACGCGGCCTGCATTGGCACCAACTGTTGATTAGCATACTTCGTCTCTTTCTCTCAAGATTCGGAATGAATGCGAAATGCGATGAAAGCGAACAATGAAAACCAATCATCGAAAACCAACACGAAAACGCATTCATCAAAACCAAGCAGCGAAGAGAAAACATTCAGCAAAACTCTTGGATTCATTTCAATAGAAGCCAATCCATCAATTGGAAAGGTTCATTGCATTTCATCCGTGATCAATCGATACCGGCAAAGGTTTCACCAAGTACTCAGTTCATGACTGAGTCAACAAGCCGTAGGTATTACATAGTGGACCGCAAGGAGCGGGGCACTACACGCGATCCTTGGCCGTTGGATCGCGCGGCATCATGTAGGCCCCGTGCGATCCGATGGTGCAGGGGGGAGGGGGGAGGGGGCGGGGCTCCGTGGGCGGGATCTTTGATCCGGTTCATATATATATATATATATATATATATATATATATATATATATATATATATATAATGACCTGTAGCCTAGTGGTAGTGGTGAGGCATGCAGTCCGAGTGGTTAGGAGATCGATCTCCAGTAGAGATATTCGACACAACTACCATTTATATATATATATATATATATATATATATATATATATATATATATATATTAGAGAGCAAGAGAAGAGAGAGGGATCGTATTCCTGCACTTAAGCATTTATGCATGTTTGTTCTCCGAAATAACAGTGTTATGCCAACACACCCTTTTGTGGGTACAAAATGAATAATCAGAAGATACGCAACTCAGACTGCTGCAAAGGTCTAGAAAAAAAAGCCCACCTTCCAAATCCTATGATCCTATCTTTATGTTCAAGTCTGCTACACTATAATGATCAGTAATCCATTCCTCCCATGCCACCGCCCTTTGGTGGAAGATCCTCATCTTCCTTCTGAAGTTCCACAACAAGCCTCAGTGGTTGCCATCAATGAAGAAACGCTGCGAAAAATAAATAGAGACATCAGGACATGCCAAGAATAAACACATGACCTTGAAAGCTACAGCACCACAAGGGTTCAACCTAATGAATATGCTCCTCTAGCATTCTCACCAATTACAAGGGATTTTTTTTTTCGGAAATGAAGGATATGATCAATCCAATCATAGATGTACAACTGGTGCATGGACTATTCAACGATGAAGAGAATAGCACAAAGCATTATTGAAAAGTTTTCAACTGCAATACCTTAGGAAATTGGAGGAAACAAAACAGACTTAACTATTGCAGGTTTATTATGATGAGCTGTGGTATCCCAATGTTCATGAATCCTAGCTGTGTCAAGTCCTAGCATATGATTCTACAAGGGGCTAATCTTCTCATTTCAGGTAGACAAACAGTTTTCTTCATGTGAACTTAGAAAGACACCTCGAATAGGAAATATTATGTTTTCTTGCTATGAATTACTAATGGATCCCGAGACAAGCATAATCAAGATGGTTTGCTAGAAATTACCTTGCAGAATCCACCAATGATGTTCTGATTACTTTTAACAGCTCAATAATCCCTGACTTCACCATATCTACATACTCACCTGGTGTATAAAGCACCAAATACAAATGTTTCATGAGTAATAAATTTTGTTCTGTACTTAGAATTGGAGAATTACTAAAGAAGACCTACCTTTAGCTGTATCATAACCAAGATCAAGATCTTCTTGCTCCAAGAGCTTGCCAACAACTAAAGCTCCCTCTACCCCTGCATAGGAAGCAATTGTATGTACTGGGGTCTGCAATAAAAAGGTATTTCAAAATTTTCAGAGAACATTTAAAATACAAAGAACAATCAGCAATTTAGGTTATAAGCTTGTTGAGATCATCCGAGAGCAGTAACAAGAAAATCATAGCCTTGGAACCTTCAAAGCATTCTGGATTATCTGAACTCCTATCTTCTGATCAAAGTTGGCAGTCTGCAACTTATCTAGCTCCTTGGACGCGTAGAGAAGAGCCACACCACCACCTGCAGAGATGCTTCAGATACTGGCCACCAAGTGAAAAAAGACTTATGTAAAGCAGTACTGTAAGCTACCTGGTACAATTCCTTCCTCAACGGCAAAAATAGTGGCATTTAAGGCATCAGTAACTCTTATCCCTTTTTTTCACCAACTTCGACTTCACTGGCTCCTTGTATCTCCAAACCATGATTATTTCGACCAAGAAAAAGAAAGATAAGATTTCACGAAATTTTGTGGCAAGGGGCAAGAACATAAACTGATACAGAGAGAAATGGACAAAGACACCTACAAAGAAGTAACATTAACTAGTACAGTGTATTCCCTCTATATATCATCATTTTGTCCTTACTAATACATGAATCGTGAATTGAGCTTTCATGTTATGTCTGAAATTTTATGCACCAATCTTTACAAGCTTTGCTTGGTACTATAACAACTAACAAGTCTCGAGTCAACTACACTTCATTGTGAAGCTACATCTACTCCAAGTTAACTATCCTCCATTGTCAAGAAGAAACATGTTAAAAATCATATACCTTTAGCACAGCAACACCGTCAGAAAGCTTTGACAACCTCTCTTGCAACTTCTCTTTATCATAATCAGATGTGCTTGCATCAAATGCTGACCTCAACTGTCATAACAGTAACCATCAATGACATAACCATGAAAACAATACTATTCCAATTGTTGCCGACCATTAAAATAGCAAAAAAGTAAAACATGGAACTATGGAATGTAAGACACAAGAACAAACCTGTTAACATCTCTCTTCAATGGACTTCTTGTCACCAGCCCCATCAAGAATTAACAATATCTTTTGAAATTGCCACCTGCACAGATGACAAGAGACAGAAAGTCTAGGTAAATAAAAATCTTTCATCTCAAATTCTTCAAACAAGTAACTGCATGAGATTCTACAGTAACATTTTACTATGAACAGTACATAGAATGCTCAAATCAAAGTTAGCTTGTGTACTGAAAACTGAAAAGGTAAAACCGAACTCGTTGGAGATATGAATTCACAGAAATAACCGATATGATACTTGAAAAATGTAGACAAAAAACAAAAAATCTAATCTGTATGCATGCATTAAATATACAAATATAAAGATACAAGATTGGACATTTACCTTTTTGCATGTATCTCAAGTTCTACTTTCTCGAGATTCATGCCAAGTTCTTCAGTTATGAGCTACAGGAAGTAAAAAACTACATTATGAATTGCAGTAAGTAAACTTTTAGCCAAATGGAACACAAACCAGAAGAAATAACTCACATTACCCACAGTTAAAACAGCAAGATCCTGCAAACTGGATTTCCTGTTTTCACCAAACCCAGGAGCTTTAATGGCACAAAACCTACATCATATGCTTCATATTTTGAGAATATGATAACTACACGCAGATGCAGATTCATAGCTAAACAAAAAAAATTTACTTTGAAATAAGAAAATAGAAACCTTAATTCCAGCACGAAGCTTGTTAAGGATAAGAGCAGCCAGTGTATCACTTTCAACATCTTCAGCAACAATAAGTAGAGGTCTTCGTCTCTGAGAAAAAAAATTATTCCAATATTAGTACAAGAAAGACTTCTTGAGTAGTTCCTAACAGAAAAGAAGTCAAAACAGTAGAAAAGTCATCTACCTTCAAAAAAGCCAACTCTATCACCTTCACCAATGCACTAATGCTGGAAATTTTCTTCTCATGTATCAAGATGAGAGGGTCATCGAGTTCCTGCAAGAAGCAGTAAATCAAACTTAGTAAGAAGACAATACTTTTCCACACTACGCAAGATATGCAACCAGTTGCGAAGAAAGGGGTTACTTACAACTTTCTGGTTCTTCTGGTTGGTGATGAAGTAAGGGGATATATATCCCCTATCAAGCTTCATACCTTCAACAACTTCCAATTCATTGTAAAGCATTTTTCCATCATGAATGAAAATTCAAATAAAAAACATGTGCCCATAGAAGCACTTGTTGGAAAATAAACTTGATTTGTTGAGCCCAACAAATCTTGTCAATCCACTATCATTGGGCTTTGTCCATTAGGCCCATTTTAGTTTTGAGTTTAGTCCATGTTCTAGGAACTTCTTTACCTAGAAAGTTCATGAAAAATATCTATGTTCATGAAAAATATCTATGTTCTAGAGATATCTTAATATTAATTGTAAAAGAGTCTAGAATGATTCCATACTATATTTAATAAGTGTGTAGACTCTTCCAAGAGTCCTATAAAAAGGGGTGATCTTCCCTCATTTTGCACACAACAAAATTAAGAAGCTTAGTGCTATTATAAAATTTCTTCTCTTCTACTAAATATTCTCTCTATAATTTTCTCCCGCTCCAAATTTGCTCCTCCTAACTAGTTGGTCCACCACAATTCCAACGAAGTGGTATCAAAGCGAGGCGGTTCGAGGTCGAAGATGGCAAGCGAGATGACTCACTTCCAAGTTCCCGTCCTCAACAAGAGCAACTATGCCAATTGGAGCATCAAGATGAAGGCTTTGCTAGGAGCACAAGATGCATGGGAGGTCGTCGAAAAAGGTTATAATGAGCCACAAGATGAGGCTTCATTATCGCAAGCTCAAAAGGAGTTGTTGAAATCTTCAAGAAAGAGGGACAAGAAAGCTCTCTTTCTCATCTACCAAACCGTGGATGATGATGCATTCGAGTTGATTTCAAGTGCAACAACCTCCAAAGAAGTATGGGAGAAACTTCAAATTTCTTGCAAAGGAGAGGAGAAAGTGATGAAGATACGCCTCCGAACTTTAAGAGGTGAATTTGAAGCTTTACATATGAAAGAGTCTGAAACTATTCCGGACTACTTTGCTAGAGTTTTAGCCATTGTTAATCAAATGAAAAAAATGGTGAAAGCATGACCAACACTCGAGTGATGGAGAAAATTCTCCGCTCTTTGCTTCCACAATTTGAGCATATCGTAGTAACTATTGAAGAAACTAAAGACTTGGAGACCATGACTATTGAGCAACTTAAGGGCTCACTACAAGCATATGAAGAAAGAAAAAATAAAAAGCAAGAGACATTGGAGCAAGTCCTTCAAACAAAGCTCACTTTCAAGGAGAGAGAAGAAAGCTTCACTAATCAAAGAAGTCAAAGAGGTCGCGATCGAGGTCGTGGTCATGGAAGAAAGGAAAGAACCCATTACAAGACATTCATCAATGGAGAAAGAGGCAAAACTTATCCCACAAGAGGACGTGGAAGAGGAAGCTTCACAAGAAAAGATGCAAGCCAAAGGTATGATAAATCTCAAGTTGAATGCTATAATTGTCATAAACTTGGACATTATGCATCGGATTGTAGAAACACAACTAAAAATGTTGAAGGGAAAGCTCATTATGTTGAAGAAGAAATACGAGAGAACTCAACTCTATTGTTGGCACACAAAGGAGAAGCAAGCATGGAGAAGAATACTTGGTACCTTGACACCGGTGCAAGCAACCATATGTTTGAAAGCAAAAGCATGTTCGTCGAGCTTGATGAGTCCATTGGCGGCAATGTCACCTTCGGAGATGAATCCAAAATACCGGTAAAAGGAAAAGGTAAAATTTTAATACGCTTGAAAGATGGAAGGCATCAATTTATTTCCAATGTCTATTATGTCCCAAATATGAAAAATAATATTTTGAGCATGGGACAACTCTTAGAGAAAGGGTATGATATCCACTTGAGAGATCGTAGCCTTTCAATAAGAGATCAAAGAAATAATTTGATTGCCAAAGTGCCAATGACAAGAACTAGAATGTTCTTGCTAAATATTCAAAATGATGTGGCAATGTGCTTGAAGGCATATTATGGAGATACTTCTTGGCTTTGGCACTTAAGATTTGGACATTTGAATTTTGGGGGACTAAAATTATTGTCTACAAAATCAATGGTGAGAGGTTTGCCTTCCATCAAACATCCGGATCAATTATGTGAAGGATGCTTGCTTGGGAAGAAATTTAGAAAAAGCTTTCCCAAGGAGGCCACCACAAGAGCCAATGAGCCCTTGCAACTTGTGCATACTTATATATGTGGTCCAATCAAACCTTGCTCCTACGGCAAGAATAGATATTTTCTTCTCCTTATTGAAGATTACTCTAGAAAGACTTGGGTGTATTTCTTAAAACAAAAATCGGAGGCACTTAGTGCATTTAAAAAGTTCAAAGCACTTGTTGAAAAAGAAAGTAGCCATAAAATTAAGGCTCTGAGGTCCGATAGAGGAGGCGAATTTACATCTCATGAATTTAATAAATATTGTGAAGAAAATGGAATTCGTCGTCCTCTAACGGTTCCAAGATCCCCCAACAAAATGGAGTGGCTGAAAGAAAGAATAGAACTATTCTTGACATGGCTCGGAGCATGTTAAAAAGCAAGAAAATGTCCAAAAAATTCTGGGCGGAAGCCATCGTTTGTGCCGTCTACTTATCCAACCGCTCTCCTACAATAAGCGTATGGGGAAAGACACCACAAGAAGCATAGAGTGGAAGAAAGCCCGACGTCTCTCATCTCAAGGTGTTCGGAAGCATTGCATATGCACATGTACCGGATGAAAGAAGATCCAAGCTTGATGACAAGAGTGAGAAGTTTGTCTTCATCGGCTATGACTCAAGTTCTAAAGGTTACAAGCTTTACAATCCAAACAACAACAAGATTGTTATTAGTAGAGACGTGGAGTTTGATGAAGAAAGCTCGTGACAATGGGATATCCAAGAATCAAGTTATGACTTGGTTCCTCTCATGGAAGAAGATAATGAAGAGCAAGTACATGAAGAAGCACAAGAGCCTATCCCATATGCGTCGCCACCACCATCTCAAGAAGACTCTCCACCATCATCCTCGAAAGGAAGAAGAATTCCACGCATGAGGAGCCTACAAGAAGTATATGAGGTAACTGAAAATCAAAATAACCTAACACTTTTTTGCCTTTTTGCCGATTGTGAACCAATAGGTTTCGAAGAAGCTACACAAAACAAGAAATGGAGAAATGCTATGGATGAAGAAATCAAAGCTATCTTGAAGAACAACACTTAGGAGCTAGCGACACTTCCGAAAGGACAAAAGGCAATTGGAGTCAGGTGGGTATACAAGGCTAAGAAGAACGCTAAAGGAGAAGTTGAGAGGTATAAGACAAGATTAGTTGCAAAATGCTACAAGCAAAGAGCAGGCATCGACTATGACGAGGTATTTGCTCCCATTGCTCGATTGGAGACTATAAGGTTGATAATTTCTTTAGCGGCTCAAAATAAATGGAAACTTAACCAAATGGACGTGAAATCGGCTTTCCTAAATGGTACTCTTGAAGAAGAAGTCTATGTGGAGCAACCCATGGGTTACAAGGTAAAAGGACAAGAAGATAAAGTCTTAAAACTAAAAAAGGCCTTGTATGGCTTAAAGCAAGCACCAAGGGCATGGTATAGTCGAATTTATAAATATTTCCAAGATAATAACTTGTTAAATGTCACATGAACATGCCCTCTATGTTAAAATGTACGAGAATGAAGATATTTTGCTTGTTTGCTTGTATGTGGATGATTTGATATTTACAGAAAATAGTCCAAAGTTATTTGAAGAATTCAAAAGAGCTATGACAAAGGAGTTTGAGATGACCGACATTGGCCTTATGTCCTTCTACCTTGGTATCGAAGTAAAGTAAAGCGAAGATGGTGTCTTCATCTCCCAAGAAAGCTATGCAAAAGATGTCCTCAAGAAGTTCAACATGAGTGATTGCAAGCCCATAAGCACGCCCGTGGAATGTGGAATCAAGTTGTCAAAGCACGAAGAAGGCGGAAGAGTTGATCCTACACTTTTCAAAAGTCTTGTTGGAAGACTGCGCTACTTGACATGTACAAGGCCAGATATCTTATATGGAGTTGGACTCATTAGCCGCTATATGGAATCACCAACAACTATCCATTTGAAGACCGTCAAGAGGATTCTTCGCTACATCAAAGGTACACTTGACTATGGCCTACTTTACTTATCTTCCAGTGATTTCAAGCTTGTCGGATATAGCGATAGTGATTGGGCTGGAGACTTTGATGATCGAAAGAGTACTAGTGGATTCGCGTTTCTTATGGGAGATACTGCTTTTACATGGAGTTCAAAGAAGCAATCAATTGTGACACTCTCAACATGTGAGGCCGAATATGTCGCCGCTACTTCATGTGTTTGTCATGCAATTTGGCTTAGAAGTATAATGAAGGAGCTTCACATGCCACAAGAGGAGCCAACGGAGATCTATGTCGATAATAGTTCAGCTATTTCTTTGGCGAAGAATCTGGTCTTCCATGATAGAAGCAAACACATCGACACAAGGTATCACTACATAAGAGAATGTGTTGCAAGGAAGGAAGTGCAAATGAAGTATGTAAAATCTCAAGACCAAGTTGTCGACATCTTCACCAAGCCACTTAAACAAGATGCATTTTTCAAGTTAAGAAGACTACTTGGAGTTACAAATCAAGTTTAGGGGGGTGTTGGAAAATAAACTTGATTTGTTGAGCCCAACAAATCTTGTCAATCCACTACCATTGGGCTTTGTCCATTAGGCCCATTTTAGTTTTGAGTTTAGTTCATGTTCTAGGAACTTCTTTACCTAGAAAGTTCATGAAAAATATCTATGTTCATGAAAAGTATCTATGTTCTAGAGATATCTTAATATTAATTGTAAAGAGTCTAGAATGACCATACTATATTTAATAAGTGTGTAAACTCTTCCAAGAGCCCTATAAAAATGGGTACTCTCCCCTCATTTTGCACACAACAAAATTAAGAAGCTTAGTGCTATTATAAAATTTCTTCTCTTCCATTCTTCTCTTCCACTAAATCTTCTCTCTATAATTTTCTCCCACTTCAAATTTGCTCCTCCTAACTAGTTGGTCCACCACAATTCCAACAGCACTAACTTTATTCATGTGTAATACTCATAAAGTACGGGAACTCAAAATGGGGTAGTGTCCAACACATTCAGACACATATTGGACATTGACCCGGACACCAAATACATTAGGAGACCCCAAAATAGGTGTCATGTCCATGTTCACGTCCTTACCGTGTCGTATCTGTGTCTGGACAACAGAATTAATAATACTACACTCATGCAAGGCCAACAAACAAAAGTCTGATAAAGTAAATAAATCACTGATGTAAGTGGAAATTTGGTTCTTCTGATAAGGATGGCTGCTTATGGGAACAAATTATCATTCAGACAACACATGTATAAAGTCGACTTCCCATTATTGAAAAGAAGAAGAGTTATGCTAATATGTCAAATATTTTTCCATCCTTGGGCACTGGAGCATGCCCTCAGCTAATGATTGCTCATTACATAGGAACTGTTCATTTTATATAATGTGAATGACAAGATGAGTTACAGATACTAGATAACTATTATAGAAGTGTATTGTTTCTATTCGAACAAACAACTATTTCCCTGACAACCTCGACTCAAGTCTGCGAAGACTCGAGGAGAGGAAAGCCAGTTCAATATTTTCCTAGAATACACTTCTTTACACAAAGAAAGGTAGATGGCAGATAAAGAATGGCCACATACAAGACGGTTACGAGAATGAAAAGACCCAACATGAAAGAGTAAGACTTCCCTGACAGAAAATAGAAAACCAGAATAAGAGAGCAAGCAGATTTTGTTTCAGTATGAATTGTATTATAAAATGAAATTGTGCTATTATCAAATAATAAATAACAAAAGCTCGACAATTACAGAAAGGTATCTACTAGAGGTTTCCAAATGACAGTTATTAGCCTAACTAGCCAAAAACAATTATGTACACATAAATATGACAACAAATCAACTACAACCACTTAAATCTTTTAAACTTACTAAAAACAGAAATCTATCAGCTAAACAGAAGGGTACCACACATATTAGAGAGCAAAGCTAACATTTATATGATGCGTAATTTGTAGCAACTTACCGAAATTGTGATAACTCCCTCCTTGCCAACTTTCTCGAGTTCACCAATTTATCTTTCTCCATTAGTTGATATTGTACCAACCTATAAAAGACCAAGAGTATTATTGCTTAAAGGATTACATCAAACAAAGAAAAACAACAAAGTCCATCCCAAGTTTTTGGGGTTAACTCCACGATTTATTCCCATTAATTCATCCTTCTTCTCCTTTTAACATTAGCAAGGATCACAGCAAAGAGTCATAACTAACAAATTTTGATTTTGAGACTTAAATGGAGGATAAGGAAAATAACCTACACCAAGCAAGAGACAAATTAAACCAAACCATGCAAGGAACTGTATTGTTATTATCTTGAAACTAAATACAACAGTTGAATGTTACCATTTTGGGGACATACTATTCCTAGTTAATTACTAAAGAATGTTCCTACTCTTCAACTTGTTCTGAGCAATTTCTTCTGACGTGTTAATCATCCTTGCTCTACTCTTCAAGTTACTCACTACAGAATCAACAGCCTTAAATCCATTGCATTTACCCCAGCTGCAACCGACTTGCAACCTTCAGCAAATATTTCCCTTGTAAGGACAGTAGCACATGTTGTACCTACATCAGTGATAAAAAAAAAAAAAAAAAAAAATCTGAGTCAAAATAACAACTAAAAGAGAGCAATCAAATACCAAGTTACTTGGCGCTGGAGATCATATGATTGTATCATAAGAATTCCCAAGTAAATCTAATTGTGAATCTGAATGGAAGGGAACATGTCAGTCCATAATCGATATATTCTTTACATAGGGGAAAAAGATTCAAGACCCATTTCCAAGGATTTCACAAATGAAACAATTAATATAATCGAGTAGGAAATCAGATTTCAGGAGTGCTACAATGAGATCTCAAATAGATCCAGAAAGGTTACGAGAGACAGAACTACGACTTGTGGACAGAATATAATATCACTAAACCAGAAAAGGGACAAGGCCAACCTTCTAAGACTGGACTTCTGGAGTGCACAAACACTGAAAATCACTCCAAAATACTCGAACATACCAAATCCGGTCTCGTGTCAGTGTCGCTGCCGTGTGGTACACATCGTGTCATATTCGTGTCAGTGAAATGTATATATAGAAATGGGTGCTGTGTTCCTGCCTTTTCGTGTCAAACACAACATGTACAGTCCAAAGTACACTACGACATGCCAGATAAGGAGCCATGTTTGTGTCGTCGCCATGAATTATGTCGTGTGATCTAATCATTAATTCTAACTAAAAGTGCCTCTCGCACTAGAAAGGAAAGGACTTATGGACATACTAGCACAACAAAAAGACTCCAAACACTTGCATCAATTATTAGCAACTTAAAATCCAAGCGCGCGCGCAACAAAATCAACAAAAGCCGATACCTTTGGCCCCATGGTGACCTTGACGGCACCCACGAGCTCCGATCTTTTATGTCCTTCGCCGCTTAGTTCCTGCTCCAACCGAGCATACTCCCAATCTTCAACAACAATCACACCATTAAAAATCCCATCTTTTTTGCGCAGAAAACAAATCCAAGAAGAGTAAAAATTACTGACGACCTTCACCTGCCGGCTGGTGTTGCTTGCCGCAATGAAAGAAAACAGGGGAAAACGAAGGGGTAGGGTTTGGGGAATCGAAGGAAAGACTGTACATTTCTTGGTCGAGATTGCTCACCTGGCTGGCCTTGGAGGCGAGACTTGCAGCTGCTCGACACATGGTGGACACAAATGGTGGGAATGTAGAATTGTAGGATCGCGAGGAGATTAGGATTAGGGTTTTATAGATGGAAAGAGTAGTGGAGAAGGAGAGTGTTCTAAAGAGGGAGGGAGGAACGGTTTTGGCGGGTGGAAGTTTACCAAAATGTACCTATAATATATAAACAATAATTTATCTGCTACGTAGAATTAAAATATTAATATAAATCTAATACATATTTTTATGTAATTCTAAAACTTAAAATCATTTAAAGATTGACAATTCAACAAAATTATTCTTTACAAAATTTAACAAACATAATATATAAATATCTCAAAAAATTTACACACATAAAGTAGCACATAAATAAAAATATATCATCATGACTATCAAGTACCAAACTTGTGTTGGGCGGAGATGGACCGGCTCGGGCTCAATTTTGATCGAATTTAATTAGACCAGTCCGAATTCGGACTAAATCTGGACTAAACCTGAACCGACCCGCATGATGTTTATTTGAAAAAATACATGTATTAAACTTCAATATGTATACTATATTTATATATGTTTATAACACAAAGTAATGTTGACATAAAGCTGTAAAAACTTTAAGATTTTATGAGGTTCCGGATTCAAAGCTCCTTATCCTTTATATTTAAATTTTTTTATATATTTATATATGGACGTGGGGGTTAGGGAGATCCTATACGGATGGACACTGTTCGAATTTTCACCTAGACGTTGCTCGTCGGCCCGTAGAAAAGAACACCTCAAAAAAATGTATAGAGGTACGGATTCTTATCGGATCTATAACCAAGTCGGACTTGAAAGAGAAAATTCGGTCTGACCGGTTGGAGAGTCGGGCTGATCCAATTCAAATTTGACCGAATCGAATCGAGTCCGAAATGACTATCGGACCATCTGGCCCAGGGCTGATCCAGTTCAAATTTGACCAAATCGAATATCGGACCATCCGGCCCAGGGCTGAACCAGTTCAAATTTAACCGAATCGAGTCCGAAATGACTATCGGACCATCTGGCCCAGGGCTGATCCAGTTCAAATTTGACCAAATCGAATATCGGACCATCCGGCCCAGGGCTGAACCAGTTCAAATTTAACCGAATCGAGTCCGAAATGACTATCGGACCATCTGGCCCAGGGCAGATCCAGTTCAAATTTGACCGAATCGAATATCGGACCATCCGGCCCAGGGCTGAACCAATTCAAATTTAACCGAATCGAGTCCGAAATGACTATCGGACCATCCGGCCCAGGGCTGATCCAGTTCGAATTTGACCGAATCGAGTCCAAAATAACTATAGGACCATCCGGCCCAATATGAAGAAAACTATGTACTGCATATCCTAAGCTGATTAGAATTTCTAAGATAAAGTACAAATCCTTTTAATAGAATATTGATACATTAAAAGTTGTGGGGCTTTTATAAGTGTCACGTGTCCTTTTAAACATGGAGGAAAACAAATAGGAACCCACTTACTTCCCACGAAAATTTCTAAAAACAAGATTAGTTAAGTAATTAATTAAGCCAAATTCCTAATCATATCCCTTTCCGTCATTCTCGGGACAAATAAATAACAAAAAAAAAAAAAAACTAAAGTCCGCAATTTGCCGATCACCATCACGGCGTCTCCATCGTCACCGCCACCGATGACCTAACCCTGGTCATCTGAAAATTTCAGGGTTTGGGGGATCTCAAGAGGGAAGTGCAACGGGGGCGACGATGGATGGGTGGAACTGGTGGAGGTGCTTCTTCTGCTGGAGCCGAGGAAGAGGGATTTTGTACGATAGGTTCCCGGTCGAACCGGAACCCTTCTCTCTCCCTTCTCCGATTCCCCAATGGCCCAAAGGTCGCATCTTTCTCCCAATTTGTTGATTTTCCAGTGCCATTTTCTGGAATTCTTTGTTGAAGTTTTGGTTTTGATGCCTTCTTGTGCCTTTACAAGTGGTCGTTTCTTAAATCTTGTCGATTTTGAATTTTGTCGATTTTTTTTTTATGTGGGTGTCTGTGGATTTCCTAAGCTGAGTGCCAATTTCCTAACTTTTTGTTAAAGGCATGGGTTTGATCCCTACTTTTACCATGGGAAGTGCTTCCTTCTTATCAATTTTTTTCCCTTAAATTTTGGTATATTTTTGTTGTGGAAACTTTTCAATTGCCAATTTCTCCATCTGTTTCCTGTGGAATCTCTGATTTTCTATTTTTGATCAGCTTTGCTTATTTTCTTAACGTGTGTGTCTTGGATTTTGGAGTTTAGCCATAAAATTAATATTATATATATATATATATATATATATATATATATATATATATATATATATATATAAGTGCCAAGTTCCTGAAATTTGTGTGATAATTTGCTAACTATGTAGTTTAGTAACTTATATGATGAGTGTATATCGAGTTTTGCATGAGTGTTCTGTCAATCTTAAATTAGTTATATACGAATATGATGTACACAATTTCTGGGGTAAATTACTAACTTACATATAAGCCAGAACTATGTTGTTCAAACACAAATACGACACAATGCAGTACGGACATGGAGACATGTACACGGCATTGGTTTTGCTGTGTTTTGTGGTGTCTGCATAGCCCGTAGTATCCGACATGAATCAATCACGTGACAGGACACGATGTTCGGAGTGTCTGAGCTTCTTAGACCAGAAGTAACAATGATTTCAGGTGCAAAGGGCTTTGTACTGGAATTTCGGTATAGCTAGTTTGTAATGTGATTCATTAACAAAAGAGCGACAAATTATTTTATTTCATGAAATTGACCATCAACCGAGAGGGTTCTCGTATCTACCTTTACACCATCATTTTGATAAACCACACAGGTAAAGCTCCATAAAAGAAACTAGGTTTCGAGTCTTGGGTTCTATTTCTGACTTCGTGCCTATATGTTGGTGCTAAATTTCTAGACAATGTGTATTTAAGAAAGTGAGGACGTTGGCATAAGACCTAGAAATTGAGTTGTTATTAGATGTACCTACAATTTTGACCACAGGGTTTATGTTGAAATTGTGGACCAGGATAGATGTTGTACCTAGAAATTGAGTTGTTATTAGATGTACCAACAATTTTGACCATGAGGGTTATGTTGATGAAATTGTGGACCATGATAGACGTTGCACGACATCAACAACAACAATAAGAATGCATCTGTCCCAATTTTTTGGATGATATATGCTGCACTATGTTGTAAAATAGTTTTGGGTCAATAAGAAGTGTTCATCCTTCATAGTATGCATCAGTTTTTCTATAAAAGTTAAGAAACATAGGTTTTTTAAGGGGAAATTTATGAAATGCCCAAAAAACGAAAAAGTTTTATAAAAAACCCACCGCGCAATAACATTTCATCGCGTGCCCAGAATTAGCAAAAAATATATAAAGAGAGTTCCGAATGACCTTTTTGCCCTTCCTTCTAATTTATTGAAAACACCCACGAAACTACTCTTAAAAAAACGTTTCGATACTTCATCTTCTTCCATACGCTGCTCACTTTCGAATCTAGGTTTTCTCCTCAAAAATCTTCAAAAACTCATCGAAAAATTTCGGAAAGACCGAGACAAACGGCAAAAGTGCTAAAAAGGAGGTCCAAACATCATTTTTTTGCGATTCTAAAATTTTGGAAGGCCGTCTAACGTTGTAGCTGTTAATCTCAGGCTCCTCGAAGATACGCTCATTTTGCGACAAACCGGACCTCGTTTCGACCTCCCAGTCAAAAGTTATGGCCCTTCAAAGTTTCAACTAACCATAAAATGCAGGAGAATGGCCATTCTTCGTGTTAGAACACGAAGAATGTTAATTTTGCATGAGGGTGGCCAGGAGGGTGGCAGTCCTATTTGTAAGTCTATGTGATGAGAGTTTTGAAACTCTCTATCACAGAGAGTTTCAATTAGGACTGCCACCCCCCTGGCAGTCCTATACAAAATGAGGACTGTCAGGGTACTGGCAGTCGTAATTGAAACTTGCTGTTACAACAAGTATCAATTAGGACTCCCAGCACCCTGGCAGTCCTACACTTATGTAGGACTGCCAGGGTGCTGGCAGTCCTATTTATAAGTCTCTATGACAGAGTTTGAGTTTGAGGAGCTCATCACAGAGTTTTATAATTAGGACTGCCACCCCCTGGCAGTCCTACACTTATGTAGGACTTCCAGGGTACTAGCAGTCCTACTTAAGTGTAGGACTGTCAGGGAGGTGGCAGTCCTAATTATATAAGTCTGTGACAGAGAGTTTCAGTTTTCCTTAAGGACTGTCATGTTCCTGGCAGTCCATCATTCTTTCAGGACTGCAAAAGAGATGGCAGTCCTGTTTTATAAAAGGACTGTCAGGCTTCCTGTAGTCCTGTTTTATAATAGGACTGCCTGCTTTGGCAGTAGGACTGCCCGTTCTTCGGCAGTCCTCATAGATGACGCCCACGAGCAGCAGCCGAACGGCCATTTCGTGTTCTAGGGTTAGGTTTAAACGAAAAAAACGAAAATTTTTTGAGTTCGAAAAGTACTTTCACAAACAAAAAAATTGTTCTAACCTAATTTATCATAACATTTAAGAGATTTTGAAGAAGATTCTTTGAATTGTAAAATAAAATATACAATAATTAGGGAAAACATAGCTAGCTTGTGATGATGGTTTCATCTTTGGTGCCATTGATGAAATTTGAAGAAATGTAGAAGAAAACTAGGGTTAGGAGTTTGGAGTTGGGGAGAATGAGAGTAGGGTTTTGGAGAGAGGATTTTGAAGAGAGAGAATTTTTTTATGAAAATGAAATGAAAGAGAGTTTGGGGGGGGGGGGGGGGGGGATAGCCCCAAGTAATTTTCGGGACGTTCCCAGTAAAAGTTCCTTAAACCTGGGCTGTCCCCTAGTAAGTGATAGCCCCTAGTAATTTGTGTGGTACCCTTAGAAAAAGCCATTAGAATTTCTAAGATAATGTACAAATTCTTCTAATAGAATATTAATACATTAAAAGTTGTGGGGCCTCTGTAAGTGTCACGTGTCCCTTTAAACAGGGAGGAAAACAAATAGGAGCCCACCTACTTCCCACGGAAATTTCTAAAAACAAGATTAGTTAAGTAATTAATTAAGCCAAATCCCTAATCATATCCCTTTCCGTCATTCCCGGGACAAATAAATAACAAAAAAAAAGTCCGAAATTTGCCAATCACCATCACGGCGTCTCCATCGTCACCGCCACCGATGACCTAACCCTGGTCATCAGAAATTGATGAAAATTTCAGGGTTTGGGGGATCTCAAGAGGGAAGTGGAACGGGGGCGACGATGGATGGGTGGGACTGGTGGAGGTGCTTCTTCTGCTGGAGCCGAGGAAGAGGGATTTTGTACGATAGGTTCCCGGTCGAGCCGGAACCCTTCTCTCTCCCTTCTCCGATTCCCCAATGGCCCAAAGGTCGCATCTTTCTCCCAATTTGTTGATTTTCCAGTGCCATTTTCTGGAATTCTTTGTTGAAGTTTTGGTTTTGATGCCTTCTTGTGCCTTTACAAGTGCTCGTTTCTTAAATCTTGTCGATTTTGAATTTTGTCGATTTTTTTTATGTGGGTGTCTGTGGATTTCCTAAGCCGAGTGCCAATTTCCTAACTTTTTGTTAAAGGCATGGGTTTGTTCCCTACTTTTACCATGGGAAGTGCTTCCTTCTTAAATTAGATACCATGGTCCTTATATTAGATACCATGCCGCCCTCAATAATAATGGTACTATATAGTAAGAAAAAGAACAAAGCCGAGAAAAATGGGAGCAAGATACCTCATAACAAACACACATCAGTCAGGTCTGCCAATACGTCTTTAAGCAAGTCTTCCAGCACCTCTCTTCCAATTTCCTTGCTGAACTCGTCTATTTCTGAGCGCATCGACTCGGACCATCCTGATCCTGCTACATCCTGCTTGACCAGTCCTTCCACGGTCAAGTTTCTATTCTCGCCCTCGCATGATACCTGTTTGTCCACAGATGAAAACCAATCCCTCACCAATCTCCACACTTCCTCTGCCACCAGAAAACATTTCTTGCCATCGCCCAACGCCCCACCGCAGGGTCGGGAGTAGGGGTGACTGCTTTTCATGGTTGACCAACCAATGTCCAAGAGGGCAGCATTGACACAGTCGAATAGCAGCCTTTGGTTCGAGCGCCTCTCCCTGCACTTAGCCTCTTCTTCTTTTCTGTCCAAGAACTCATCCAATAATGTTGGATCTAAAGGGCTATCTAGTGAATGTCATCTTGCAAAAACTGTGGAGTCTCCACTATCTAGTAAACTGGCAGATGATAATAACTTCTGCACGAACGCTAACCTTTCTTGCTCTTCACATTCCTTGGACAAAACCTTGGAAAGCTTAGAAGAATTTGATAGTGGCCTTCCCAGGTGAGGACTATCTCGTGTCAAGGTCCGTGAAATAGACTGAATTGGTGAAGACCTTGAAAGAGCTTCTGTAACAAACGTTGGAATCAGATAATATGAGGAATGAAATATCCTTTCATTAAAGTTGCAGCAGACTTACGTGGATGTCCAGAAATGGCACTTATAGAGCGCAGAGAGAGAGTATGGGAATCATCCTCAAACTGTGTTTCTAGTACTGAAATGGGGCTCGGTTGGTCCTGATTATCTCTTGAGATTTCACAAGCCCTAGATTTATCCGAGGAAAGAGAACCCTGCTAAATTCATATCACATATGACAATCTACATATATGGTAAGTTTAATCAGGTAAACTAACAGAACTGGTTAAGAAAAATGAACTAACACGAACTAAGCAGGCTTGAACTTTGTTCAACTCACAATAAGACACTGCATTTATATATCAAACATCCCTTGCTCAGAGAACTAAATGATAAATTACCTTAGCTGAACGAGTGACATGTTTTTGTCCATCATTCAGTGTATTTGAAGTAGAAGAAGCCCCTCCAAACATCTCTGAGTTGATCAACATACTGGCTTCAGGATGACGAAGGCAAAAAGATTCTGATGAAGCATCATTTCTCTTACGAGTCTCTTCACGACTGGAGTTTAATATATCAATAGTGCCAACAGAAGGAGAGGGGATATGCTTTTCTGTGCCTGATTTTTTACTTCTAGAAAAGAAACTAGAAAGTTTCCCTTTAAAAGATGAAACCCCGTTTTTTGACATTGCCACCTCTTTTGGGACAATGCTTTTGCTAGTCAATGCATTGGGGACTACTTCATTCAGCTCGACATTTTTAGAAACTGAAGAAGATATTGGAAGAGATTTCGATAAGTTTCTTGGTGCATCCTCACCACATCTTACCTTCACTCCCCCAGTAGAAAAACACCCTATTGATGGCTTCATCCCTTGTTCTCCACCACAAGACCTTCTGCTTGAAATATTAAGGTTATCACTCCCCTCTTCTGTTACTTTAGGAAAGGAAAGCATCTCACCAAGGGTGCTTGAACTCCTCCGCATTTGGTTTGGCTCTTCATAAATCCCATTTGATGTGATCATTGCCCACCTTTCTGAAAGCCTTTTCTTGGCTTCCTTGACAACTGATGGCTCAGGGGAAGAAGACACACGGCTAAAGGAGGAGATTGAGTAAGGGCTGCCAAACCCATTGTTATAATCCCAAGGGTGCCGTGAAGTTGGTGTTGCAGCCTCTGAATCACTTGCGATACAACATCCTTCTTCATTAAAGGAGCTCACATCACCAACATAGCCATTCGATAAGGCAGACGAAGATAATAGGGCCTCGTCCCTTCGATGACTACTCAAATATTGTTGCATTCGCCGAGTGATCTCCTTCGCAACTTCTCTGGATTCATCAGATCCTAAACTACTCTTAAAAAACGTTTCGATACTTCATCTTCTTCCATACGCTGCTCACTTTCGAATCTAGGTTTTCTCCTCAAAAATCTTCAAAAACTCATCGGAAGATTTCGGAAAGACCGAGACAAACGGCAAAAGTGCTAAAACGGAGGTCCAAACATCATTTTTTTTGCGATTCTAAAATTTCGGAAGGCCGTCTAACGTTGAAGCTGTTAATTTTGGGCTCCTCGAAGATACGCTCATTTTGCGACAAATCGGACCTCGTTTCGACCTCCCAGTCAAAAGTTATGGCCCTTCAAAGTTTCAACTAACCATAAAATGCAGGAGAATGGCCATTCTCCGTGTTAGAACACGAAGAATATTAATTTCGCATGAGGGTGGCCAGGGGGTGGCAGTCCTATTTGTAAGTCTATGTGATGAGAGTTTTGAAACTCTCTATCACAGAGAGTTTCAATTAGGACTGCCAGGCTCCTCGAAGATACGCTCATTTTGCGACAAATCGGGCCTCGTTTCGACCTCCCAGTCAAAAGTTATGGCCCTTCAAAGTTTCAACTAACCATAAAATGCAGGAGAATGGCCATTCTCCGTGTTAGAACACGAAGAATATTAATTTCGCATGAGGGTGGCCAGGGGGTGGCAGTCCTATTTGTAAGTCTATGTGATGAGAGTTTTGAAACTCTCTATCACAGAGAGTTTCAATTAGGACTGCCACCCCCCTGGCAGTCCTATACAAAATGGGGACTGTCAGGGTGCTGGCAGTCGTAATTGAAACTTGCTGTTACAGCAAGTATCAATTAGGACTGCCAGCACCCTGGCAGTCCTACACTTAAATAGGACTGCCAGGGTGCTAGCAGTCATATTTATAAGTCTCTGTGACAGAGTTTCAGTTTGAGGAGCTCATCACAGAGTTTTATAATTAGGACTGCCACTCCCCTGGCAGTCCTACTTAAGTGTAGGACTGTCAGGGGGGTGGCAGTCCTAATTATATAACTCTGTGACAGAGAGTTTCAGTTTTCCTTAAGGACTGTCATGTTCCTGGCAGTCCATCATTCTTTCAGGACTGCAAAAGAGATGGTAGCCCTGTTTTATAAAAGGACTGCCAGGCTTCTTGCAGTCCTGTTTTATAATAGGACTGCCTGGAACATGGCAGTCCACTTTGGCAGTAGGACTGCCCATTCTTCGGCAGTCCTCAGAGATGACGCCCACGAGCAGCAGCCGAACGACCATTTCGTGTTCTAGGGTTAGGTTTAAACGAAAAAACAAAGATTTTCTGAGTTCGAAAAGTACTTTCACAAACAAAGATTGTTCTAACCTAATTTATCATAACATTTAAGAGATTTTGAAGAAGATTCTTTGAATTGTAAAATAAAATATACAATAATTAGGGAAAACATTGCTAGCTTGTGATGATGGTTTCATCTTTGGTGCCATTGATGAAATTTGAAGAAATGTAGAAGAAAACTAGGATTAGGAGTTTGGAGTTGGGGAGAATGAGAGTAGGGTTTTGGAGAGTGGGTTTTGAAGAGAGAATTTTTTTTATGAAAATGAAATGAAAGAGAGGGTTTGGGGGGGGGGGGATAGCCCCAAGTAATTTTTGGGACGTCTCCAGTAAAAGTTCCTCAAATTTGGGCTGTCCCCTAGTAAGTGATAGCCCCTAGTAATTTGTGTGGTGCCCTTAGAAAAAGCCATTAGAATTTCTAAGATAAAGTACAAATTCTTTTAATAGAATATTAGTACATTAAAAGTTGTGGGGCCTCTGTAAGTGTCACGTGTCCCTTTAAACAGGGAGGAAAACAAATAGGAACCCACCTACTTTCCATGGAAATTTCTAAAAACAAGATTAGTTAAGTAATTAATTAAGCCAAATCCCTAATCATATCCCTTTCTGTCATACCCGGGACAAATAAATAACAAAAAAAAGTCCGAAATTTGCCAATCACCGTCACGGCGTCTCCATCGTCACCGCCACCGATGACCCACCCAACCCTGGTCATCAGAAATTGATGAAAATTTCAGGGTTTGGGGGATCTCAAGAGGGAAGTGGAACGGGGGCGACGATGGATGGGTGGAACTGGTGGAGGTGCTTCTTCTGCTGGAGCCGAGGAAGAGGGATTTTGTACGATAGGTTCCCGGTCGAGCCGGAACCCTTCTCTCTCCCTTCTCCGATTCCCCAATGGCCCAAAGGTCACATCTTTCTCCCAATTTGTTGATTTTCCAGTGCCATTTTCTGGAATTCTTTGTTGAAGTTTTGGTTTTGATGCCTTCTTGTTCCTTTACAAGTGCCTGTTTCTTAAATCTTGTCGATTTTGAATTTTGTCGATTTTTTTTTATGTGGGTGTCTGTGGATTTCCTAAGCCGAGTGCCAATTTCCTAACTTTTTGTTAAAGGCATGGGTTTGATCCCTACTTTTACCATGGGAAGTGCTTCCTTCTTATCAATTTTTTTTCCCTTAAATTTTGGTATATTTTTGTTGTGGAAACTTTTCAATTGCCAATTTCTCCATCTGTTTCCTGTGGAATCTCTGATTTTCTATTTTTGATCATCTTTGCTTATTTTCTTAACGTGTGTCTTGGATTTTGGAGTTTAGCCATAAAATTCATGTTATATATATATATATATATATATATATATATATATATATTGTTGGTGTTTTTGCCTTTGGACTAGAAAAGATAGTCCCACATCGGCTACACCAAATGGTGAGTATCTCAATATAATGCATTGCTTGTGTTGAGGTGTGCACATGAGGTGTAGTGGGGCACAAGTTTGTGCCATGTGGAAGTATTTTCCTAGAAGAAAAAAGGATTAAATCCAACAAGGATGCAAGTTAATTTTTGTTGTGCGGAATCGGACTCGGACACGGACTCCAGGATGTCTCGTGCATGCACGGGAGTGTTCGGGGGGTAGGCGTGGACTGGCACACTTCTATGATGATTGTGGGATGATCTAAAATATCAAACTCTATTTTTGAGTATTGGTATTTTAGTCCCACATCGGATAGGAGAAGAGGTGAAGTCTCAACTCCACTCTATAAATAGAGTCTCTTGGCCTCCTTTGAAAGATGCACCAAGAAGAGAGTTAAGGGAGTCTGTAAAGTCCAGGAAGCCCGTTCAAGTCTCAAATATTGACTTACGAGCGTTCCAGAAGTTCTTCGTGAACTTGCTGGTTCCTGGAAGCTGTTCGTGCTCGTGTGGGACGAATAAAGCTTTGAGCAACGGTGGTTCATTCACCCCAGCATCTCATTCTCGCCTGTCATCGCTGCTGTTGCCTTTTACAGTAACTTCTTTTTAGAAGCTCTACTGCCGATAGTTGCTTGCACAAAGTCTTTTTAGATTTTTTTGTGTATTACGTAGAATCTTTTTAGATCCTCGTAATTCAGAATCCTCCAGGATCTCTGTTGCACATCTTATTTAAGGTGCTGCATTTGAAACGTTGTGTGTACAATTGTTTCAGTTTCAGAATTTTCTATCGAAAATTGTGCCTCGGCACTAACAATCTCAAAGCTTTATTGAGAAGATGGATAATTCTCGTGCTTCGCTCATCGATACCGGCTTTAACAAGTTGGAGAAATTCGATGGCGAACACTTCCAGATATGGAGACGAAATGTCACTTTAAATCTTCAACTCGTGAATGTTGATCACGTGCTGTCAGAAGAAGAACCGATCGTTCCAACTACTGGATCTGCTGCGGCTGTGGCCGCTGCTATGACCAAGCAAGCGAAGTGGAAGAGAGAAAACAGTATATGCTAACTACTGATACTCAATTCCATGGAAGACTCTCTGGCAGAGTCCTACTTCAAGAAGACATCTGCCAAAGAGATATGGGACTCCTTGGGAAAGCTCTATGAAGATGACGAGAACCGGTCCAAGATCTTCATGGTAGAAAAATATCACAAGTGGACCTTCGAAGACGAGAAGGCGATGCTGCCCCAAGTGAAGGAGTTTCTGAAGTTGCGTTAGAAGCTAGAAGACGAGAACATGCCCCTCGTCGACAAGTTTGTCGTTGGAGGGATCGTCTCGAAACTTCCTACAGAATGGAGTAACTTCTATGCAAGGATGCATCGAAAGAAGATGGGAATTAGCTTGGAAGATTTCTTGCAAGAGATCCATGTTGAGGACGAGATGCGCTCTCAACAGAAGATGGATACTTTGTCCAAACAACTGGCGAAGGCAAATCTGGTCCAAACCAGAGAGTACCAGGGGAAGCAGGCTGCTTCTCATCGCAAAAAGAAGGACTTCACGAATCTGAAAGTGAAGGGTCCTGCTTTCAAGCAGCAAAAGTCCAAGTCCCATGTGACTTGCTTCAATTGTGGCAAGAAGGGCCACTACAAATCCGAATGCAAGTCCAAGCCCAAAGAACAAGGTGAGCCTAGTAAGGTTTCTATGATTACTAATCTAGTTGCCATGATAGCACAGGTTGCAACTGTGGGGGCTGACTTGGACTGGTGGATAGACACTGGTGCGACCTGCCATGTCTGTTCAGACAAAGACTGGTTCGTCTCTTATGAGCCAACTTCAGAGAAGGTCATAATGGCAAACCAGGCACAAGCTGAAGTACTGGGGATCGGGACGGTGGAGCTGAAACTCACATCGGGGAACACTCTGACGCTTCAAGGTGTGAAGCATGTTCCAGTAATTGCTAAGAACCTGATCTCTGGAAGTCTGCTCTGCAACGCAGGCTTGAGGATGTACATCAATGCTGGCCAGTTGGTGATGTCCAAGAAGGGTACATTCTTCAGAAAAGCTTTTCAAATTGAAGGAATGTACAAGATTCAGCTTGTTGTAACCCAGCATGATAATATAAATGCAATCACTTTTTCTGATTATTCTCTTGAGTTGTGGCATAATAGGCTAGGACATGTTCATTGTAAAAGGATTTACAGAATGTCTAGTCTAGGACTTATCTCCAAGTGTGGGGGTAAGGTAGAGAAATGCGAAGTATGTGCTAAGACGAAGATCACAAGGAAACCCTTTCACAGGGTCCATCGAAGCACAGATCTTCTGGAGTTGGTTCACTCAGATATATGTGACTTCAAACAATTCTCTACAAAGGCCGGGATGAAGTATTTCATTACTTTCATCGATGACTTCTCAAAGTATGCTTTCGTCTACTTGCTCAAGTCTAAAGACGAAGCATTCGAGAAGTTCAAGGAGTTTAGGGCCGAGGCTGAACGGCAAACTGGACAACTCAAGAGGTTAAGGAGTGATCGAGGCGGGGAGTATCGGTCTCATGAATTCTTATCATTCTACAAAGAACATGGAATCATCAATGAGACAACGGCTCCGTACTCTCCTCAATCCAACGGAGTAGCAGAAAGGAAGAACAGAACGTTGACAGAGATGATGAACTCCATGCTGTTGACTGCGGATCTTCCAAAGTGCTACTGGGGAGAAGCTGCACTAACGGCAACGTTCATTCTGAACAGAGTGCCATATGCAACTTCCGACATAACTCCTCATGAACTCTGGTTCAAAGTCAGACCTAACTTGAATGTCATTCGAGTGTGGGGGTGTCTGGCTTATGTGAAGCTCCCGGATCTGAAGATTCAAAAGCTGGGGACAAGGACTACGAAGGCGATCTTCTTGGGATATGCCGAGAAGAGTGATGCTCGGAGATTCCTTGATATCGAGTCAAACCATATCATCGAATCTCGCGATGCTGAATACTTTGAAGACAAGTTTGCAAAACACAAGAATATTGTTCTCGCGGATCTTCCGGAGAATGATGAGGGTACAAAGCAGACAGAAGTCTTTAATGAACCAGTAGTCCAAGATGAAGCTGTCGTCAAGGAGACACCAGCTGAACCAGAACTCGCTGAGCCGTCAACTAAGTGAACGAGGAGGCCGAAAGACTTCGGAGATGACTTCGTCACCTATCATGTGGAAGCAGATCCGCTTACCTATGATGAGGCGATGAAGACCAGAGATGCTGTATTCTGGAAGGAGGCGATAGACAACGAGATTGACTCAATCACCTCCAACAACACATGGGTATTGGTTGACCTGCCAGAAGGAGCAAGACCCATCGAATGCAAATGGATCTTCAAGAAGAAGATGAAAGCAGATGGAACCATTGACAAGTTCTAGGCCAGGCTAGTGGCCAAGGGGTTTGCTCAGAAGCAGGGGATCGACTACTTTGACACTTATGCTCCAGTAGCTCGGATGACAACCATCAGATTGTTAATTGCTCTAGCAGCAATATACAAGCTGGTGATACATCAGATGGATGTGAAAACGGCATTCCTTAATGGCGAGCTGACCGAAGAGATCTACATGCAACAACCAGAAGGTTTTGTCGTCAGAGGTCTGGAAGACAAAGTCTGCAAGTTGATGAAGTCTCTGTATGGTTTGAAACAAGCTCCCAAAATGTGGCATGAGAAGTTTGACAAGGTGAAAAGGTCAAATGGCTACAGGGTCAGTGAAACAGACAAGTGTGTCTATACGAAGTTTGCTGACGGAAGAGGAGTAATCGTTTGTCTTTACGTGGACGACATGCTAATCCTAGGTACGGATTTAAGCTGCGTCACAGAGACAAAAAAATTCCTCTCGACCAAGTTCAGTATGAAGGACTTGGGGGATGCCGACGTAATCTTGGGGCTCAAGATCATCCGGACAGGCACTGGAATAGCGCTGTCACAATCTCATTATATTGAGAAGATGCTCACTCGCTACGGGTATCAAGATCTTCCCATAATTGATACACCGTACCGGAGTGATCAGAAGCTGGAGCCTAATTCGAGGGAAAGCATCAGGCAGTTGGAGTATGCTAGCATCATCGGAAGCTTGATGTACGCTACTACTGCCACAAGGCCTGACATAGCTTTTGCCGTGGGAATGCTGAGTCGGTTCACTAGCAATCCAGGCGTTGAGCACTGGAAAGCTGTGAAGTGTGTTATGAGATATCTCAAGAAAACTCAGACATATGCACTTTTCTACAGCGAAGATCCGTCAGTAGTGGAAGGCTTCAGTGATGCTAGCTG
Organism: Iris pallida; assembly: GCA_029216955.1. Taxonomy (NCBI): domain Eukaryota; kingdom Viridiplantae; phylum Streptophyta; class Magnoliopsida; order Asparagales; family Iridaceae; genus Iris; species Iris pallida. The sequence goes on along the minus strand of JANAVB010040218.1, from coordinate 13,444,894 downwards.
GTGTTCAGATATGGAGAGCGAGTATTCCACAGGTGGATTCGTATTCGCCATGTGCGGAGCTGCTATATCGTGGAAGTCGAAGAAGCAGACTATGTTATCTCGCTCCTCCATGGAATCTGAATTCTTTGCATTGGATGCTGCTACAGATGAAGCAGAGTGGCTTCGGGAGCTCATGTATGATCTTCCGGTGGTTGGGGCTCAGATACCGGCAATACCGATATACTGTGACAACCAGGCGGCAGCAGCAGTGGCATCAAATGAACTCTTCAACGGGAAGAAGAGAACGGTGCGGTTGAAGCACAGAGCAGTACACGATCTTATCAAGAGAGGTGTTATTGCAGTGATTGATGTTCGGAGTCAGGAGAACCTGGCGGATCCGTTCACCAAGGGCCTCAAGCGCCAGCTGGTCGATGACACAGCTTGTAAAATGGGTTTGAAGGTATTCTGATAGTGTCTTTGTAATCCTACCATAAAGTTTTATGCTATTAGTTCAAAGAGAAATCTACTAGGCATCTAACTTTTGGTTCAAAGGAGGATCACTGACTGGGAAACTATCAGGTAACAGTGGGTACTTGTTCTCTGGAACATGGAAGGGATACGGACCCATAACCACTGTTGTCTACTATGTATTTTCTGCGGAAAAAACAGATCCTGTGGAAGGTTGGCTTAAACGCCTTAATGAGTTCTCAGGCAGAGTGAATGCCTGGTGTGCTTTACAGGAAGCACGGTAGAGCAGCACTACAAGGAGTGAAACTCCATGCTACAGTGGGGTGACTCCACCATGAGGTTCCCAGGTAGGGGTAATGCCTCGGCTTTGCAAGCCAAGTCATAGCGGCGTAGCACCGCAAATAGGCAGGTAGCCTAATGCTGTATGACGTAATTAAAGAGTTGTAGACAGCACTACAAAGGGGAGGATGACCCCATATTACAGTGGCACGACACCACGATGAGGTACCCAGGTAGGGGTAAAGCCTCGGCATTGCAAGCCATGTCGTTGCGGCGTAACACCGCAAGGAAGCCTTAGGCTTCATGCTGGGTAGTTTGGCACTACAAAGAGGCTTGTGACCTCATGCTACAGTAGTATGACACTACGATGAGGTTCCCAGGTAGGGGTAATGCCTCGGCTTCAGGTCATGTCATAGCGGCGTAGCACCGCAAGGAAGCGCAAGGCTTCATGCCATATCTCTTTAATAAAGAACTCACCTATAGTGTATGGAAAGAGATATCAGGCCGTCTCTTGAGGGTAAACTTGTAGACGTCCAAAATTATACACTGAAACCAGACTGGCACAGGGCCTTCAATGTGCAGCCAGAAGCACAGTTGATGTCATTATGTGAGTAGGAAGAATTGCAGTTATGGTGCAGAATTCAAGGCTTAGTCCATTCTTGTATCATGCTGTTATTTAACCTATGCGGGAAGATTCAAGTCATAGCGACATCTCTCCTAATGCATGATGGACAGTCACTGTGGGGAACGCTCAACCCATATATTGAGATATGTGGGGAATTGTTGGTGTTTTTGCCTTTGGACTAGAAAAGATAGTCCCACATCGGCTACACCAAATGGTGAGTATCTCAATATAATGCATTGCTTGTGTTGAGGTGTGCACATGAGGTGTAGTGGGGCACAAGTTTGTGCCATGTGGAAGTATTTTCCTAGAAGGAAAAAGGATTAAATCCAACAAGGATGCAAGTTAATTTTTGTTGTGCGGACTCGGACTCGGACACGGACTCCAGGATGTCTCGTGCATGCACGGGAGTGTTCGGGGGGTAGGCGTGGACTGGCACACTTCTATGCTGATTGTGGGATGATCTAAAATATCAAACTCTATTTTTGAGTATTGGTATTTTAGTCCCACATCGGATAGGAGAAGAGGTGAAGTCTCAACTCCACTCTATAAATAGAGCCCCTTGGCCTCCTTTGAAAGATGCACCAAGAAGAGAGTTAAGGGAGTCTGTAAAGTCCAGGAAGCCCGTTCAAGTCTCAAATATTGACTTACGAGCGTTCCAGAAGTTCTTCGTGAACTTGCTGGTTCCTGGAAGCTGTTCGTGCTCGTGTGGGGCGAATAAAGCTTAGAGCAACGGTGGTTCATTCACCCCAGCATCTCATTCTCGCCTGTCATCGCTGCTGTTGCCTTTTACAGTAACTTCTTTTTAGAAGCTCTACTGCCGATAGTTGCTTGCACAAAGTCTCTTTAGATTTTTTGTGTATTACGTAGAATCTTTTTAGATCCTCGTAATTCAGAATCCTCCAGGATCTCTGTTGCACATCTTCTTTAAGGTGCTGCATTTGAAACGTTGTGTGTACAATTGTTTCAGTTTCAGAATTTTCCATCGAAAATTGTGCCTCGGCACTAACATATATATATATATATATATATATATATATATATATATATATATATATATATCATTTAAGTGCCAAGTTCCAGAAATTTGTGTGATAATTTGCTAACTATGTAGTTTAGTAACTCATATGATGAGTGTATATCGAGTTTTGCATGAGTGTTCTGTCATTCTTAAATTAGTTATATACGAATATGATGTACACAATTTCTGGGGTAAATTACTAACTTACATATAAGCCAGAACTATGTTGTTCAAACACAAATACGACACAATGCAGTACGGACACGGAGACATGTACACGGCATTGGTTTTGCTGTGTTTTGTGGTGTCTGCATAGCCCGTAGTATCCGACATGAATCAATCACGTGACAGGACACGATGTTCGGAGTGTCTGAGCTTCTTAGACCAGAAGTAACAATGATTTCAGGTGCAAAGGGCTTTGTACTGGAATTTCGGTATAGCTAGTTTGTAATGTGATTCATTAACAAAAGAGCGACAAATTATTTTATTTCATGAAATTGACCATCAACCGAGAGGGTTCTCGTATCTACCTTTACACCGTCATTTTGATAAACCACACAGCTAAAGCTCCATAAAAGAAACTAGGTTTCGAGTCTTGGGTTCTATTTCTGACTTCGTGCCTATATGTTGGTGCTAAATTTCTAGACGATGTGTATTTAAGAAAGTGAGGACGTTGGCATAAGACCTAGAAATTGAGTTGTTATTAGATGTACCTACAATTTTGACAACGGGGTTTATGTTGAAATTGTGGACCAGGATAGATGTTGTACCTAGAAATTGAGTTGTTATTAGATGTACCTACAATTTTGACCATGGGGGTTATGTTGATGAAATTGTGGACCATGATAGACGTTGCACGACATCAACAACAACAATAAGAATGCATCTGTCCCAATTTTTAGGATGATATATGCTGCACTATGTTGTAAAATAGTTTTGGGTCGATAAAAAGTGTTCATCCTTCATAGTATGCATCAGTTTTTCTATAAAAGTTAAGAAACATAGGTTTTTTTAGGAGAAATTTATGAAATGTCCAAAAAACGAAAAAGTTTTATGAAAAACCCACCGCGCAATAACATTTCATCGCGTGCCCAGAATTAGAAAAAAATATATAAAGAGAGTTCCGAATGACCTTTTTGTCCTTCCTTCTAATTTATTGAAAACACCCACGAAACTACTCTTAAAAAAAACGTTTCGATACTTTATCTTCTTCCATACGCTGCTCACTTTCGAATCTAGGTTTTCTCCTCAAAAATCTTCAAAAACTCATTGGAAAATTTCGGAAAGACCAAGACAAACGGCAAAAGTGCTAAAACGGAGGTCCAAACATCATTTTTTTGCGATTCTAAAATTTCGGAAGGCCGTCTAACGTTAAAGCTGTTAATCTCAGGCTCCTCGAAGATACGCTCATTTTGCGACAAACCGGGTCTCGTTTCGACCTCCCAGTCAAAAGTTATGGCCCTTCAAAGTTTCAACTAACCATAAAATGCAGGAGAATGGCCATTCTCCGTGTTAGAAAACGAAGAATGTTAATTTCGCATGAGGGTGGCCAGGGGGGTGGCAGTACTATTTGTAAGTCTATGTGATGAGAGTTTTGAAACTCTCTATCACAGAGAGTTTAAATTAGGACTGCCACCCCCCTGGCAGTCCTATACAAAATGAGGACTGTCAGGGTGCTGGCAGTTTACAGCAAGTATCAATTAGGACTGCCAGCACCCTGGCAGTCCTACCCTTAAGTAGGACTGCCAGGGTGCTGGCAGTCCTATTTATAAGTCTCTGTGACAGAGTTTCAGTTTGAGGAGCTCATCACAGAGTTTTATAATTAGGACTGCCACCCCTCTGGCAGTCCTACACTTTTGTAGGACTGCCAGGGTACTGGCAGTCCTACTTAAGTGTAGGACTGTCAGGGGGTGGCAGTCCTAATTATATAACTCTGTGACAGAGAGTTTCAGTTTTCCTTAAGGACTGTCATGTTCCTGGCAGTCCATCATTCTTTCAGGACTGCAAAAGAGATGGCAGTCCTGTTTTATAAAAGGACTGCCAGGCTTCCTGCAGTCCTGTTTTATAATAGGACTGCCTGGAACATGGCAGTCCACTTTGGCAGTAGGACTGCCTGTTCTTCGGCAGTCCTCAGAGATGACGCCCACGAGCAGCAGCCGAACGGCCATTTCGTATTCTAGGGTTAGGTTTAAACGAAAAAAACGAAGATTTTCTGAGTTCGAAAAGTACTTCCACAAACAAAAAATTGTTCTAACCTAATTTATCATAACATTTAAGAGAATTTGAAGAAGATTCTTTGAATTGTAAAATAAAATATACAATAATTAGGGAAAACATAGCTAGCTTGTGATGATGGTTTCATCTTTGGTGCCATTGATGAAATTTGAAAAAATGTAGAAGAAAACTAGGGTTAGGAGTTTGGAGTCGGGGAGAATGAGAGTAGGGTTTTGGAGAGAGGGTTTTAAAAAGAGAGAATTTTTTTATGAAAATGAAATGAAAGAGAGAGTTTGGGGGGGGGGGTGGGATAGCCCCAAGTAATTTTCGGGACGTCCCCAGTAAAAGTTCCTCAAACCTGGGATGTCCCCTAGTAAGTGATAGCCCCTAGTAATTTGTGTGGTGCCCTTAGAAAAAGCCATTAGAATTTCTAAGATAAAGTACAAATTCTTTTAATAGAATATTAATACATTAAAAGTTGTGGGGCCTCTGTAAGTGTCACGTGTCCCTTTAAACAGGGAGGAAAACAAATAGGAACCCACCTACTTCCCACGGAAATTTCTAAAAACAAGATTAGTTAAGTAATTAATTAAGCCAAATCCCTAATCATGTCCCTTTCCGTCATTCCCGGGACAAATAAATAACAAAAAAAGTCCGAAATTTGCCAATCACCATCACGGCGTCTCCATCGTCACCGCCACCGATGACCTAACCCTGGTCATCAGAAATTGATGAAAATTTCAGGGTTTGGGGGATCTCAAGAGGGAAGTGGAACGGGGGCGACGATGGATGGGTGGAACTGGTGGAGGTGCTTCTTCTGCTGGAGCCGAGGAAGAGGAATTTTGTACGATAGGTTCCGGTCGAGCCGGAACCCTTCTCTCTCCCTTCTCCGATTCCCCAATGACCCAAAGGTCGCATCTTTCTCCCAATTTGTTGATTTTCCAGTGCCATTTTCTGGAATTCTTTGTTGAAGTTTTGGTTTTGATGCCTTCTTGTGCCTTTACGAGTGCTCGTTTCTTAAATCTTGTCGATTTTGAATTTTGTCGTTTTTTTTTTATGTGGGTGTCTGTGGATTTCCTAAGCCGAGTGCCAATTTCCTAACTTTTTGTTAAAGGCATGGGTTTGATCCCTACTTTTACCATGGGAAGTGCTTCCTTCTTATCAATTTTTTTCCCTTAAATTTTGGTATATTTTTGTTGTGGAAACTTTTCAATTGCCAATTTCTCCATCTATTTCCTGTGGAATCTCTGATTTTCTATTTTTGATCAGCTTTGCTTATTTTCTTAACGTGTGTGTCTTGGATTTTGGAGTTTAGCCATAAAATTCATGTTATATATATATATATATATATATATATATATATATATATATATATATTTTATATATATATATATATATATATATATATAAGTGCCAAGTTCCTGAAATTTGTGTGATAATTTGCTAACTATGTAGTTTAGTAACTTATATGATGAGTGTATATCGAGTTTTGCATGAGTGTTCTGTCAATCTTAAATTAGTTATATACGAATATGATGTACACAATTTCTGGGGTAAATTACTAACTTACATATAAGCCAGAACTATGTTGTTCAAACACAAATACGACACAATGCAGTACGGACACGGAGACATGTACACGGCATTGGTTTTGCTGTGTTTTGTGGTGTCTGCATAGCCCGTAGTATCCGACATGAATCAATCACGTGACAGGACACGATGTTCGGAGTGTCTGAGCTTCTTAGACCAGAAGTAACAATGATTTCAGGTGCAAAGGGCTTTGTACTGGAATTTCGGTATAGCTAGTTTGTAATGTGATTCATTAACAAAAGAGCGACAAATTATTTTATTTCATGAAATTGACCATCAACCGAGAGGGTTCTCGTATCTACCTTTACACCGTCATTTTGATAAACCACACAGCTAAAGCTCCATAAAAGAAACTAGGTTTCGAGTCTTGGGTTCTATTTCTGACTTCGTGTCTATATGTTGGTGCTAAATTTCTAGACGATGTGTATTTAAGAAAGTGAGGACGTTGGCATAAGACCTAGAAATTGAGTTGTTATTAGATGTATCTACAATTTTGACCACGGGGTTTATGTTGAAATTGTGGACCAGGATAGATGTTGTACCTAGAAATTGAGTTGTTATTAGATGTACCTACAATTTTGACCATGGGGGTTATGTTGATGAAATTGTGGACCATGATAGACGTTGCACGACATCAACAACAACAATAAGAATGCATCTGTCCCAATTTTTAGGATGATATATGCTGCACTATGTTGTAAAATAGTTTTGGGTCAATAAGAAGTGTTCATCCTTCATAGTATGCATCAGTTTTTCTATAAAAGTTAAGAAACATAGGTTTTTTAAGGGAAAATTTATGAAATGCCCAAAAAACGAAAAAGTTTTATGAAAACCCACCGCGCAATAACATTTCATCGCGTGCCCAGAATTAGCAAAAAATATATAAAGAGAGTTCCGAATGACCTTTTTGCCCTTCCTTCTAATTTATTGAAAACACCCACGAAACTACTCTTAAAAAAACGTTTCGATACTTCATCTTCTTCCATACGCTGCTCACTTTCGAATCTAGGTTTTCTCCTCAAAAATCTTCAAAAACTCATCGGAAAATTTCGGAAAGACCGAGACAAACGGCAAAAGTGCTAAAACGGAGGTCCAAAAATCATTTTTTTGCGATTCTAAAATTTCGGAAGGCCGTCTAGCGTTGAAGCTGTTAATCTCAGGCTCCTTGAAGATACGCTCATTTTGCGACAAACCGGGCCTCGTTTCGACCTCCCAGTCAAAAGTTATGGCCCTCCAAAGTTTCAACTGACCATAAAATGAAGAATGGCCATTCTCCGTGTTAGAACACGAAGAATGTTAATTTCGCATGAGGGTGGCTATTTTCCGTGTTAGTAACACGGAGAATGGTCATTCTCTGTATTAGTAACACGGAGAATGACATTCTTCGTCTTAATTTATACGGAGAATGGCCATTCTCCGTACTAAATTACACGGAGAATGGTCATTCTCCGTCTTAATTTACACGAAGAATGGCCATTCTCCGTGTAATTTAGCACGGAGAATGGTCATTCCAGTGTTAAAACGCAGGAGAATGGCCATTCTCCGTATTAGAAACACGGAGAACGCCATTCTCCGTGTTAATTTGTACGGAGAATGGCATTCTTCGTCTTAATTTACACAGAGAATGGTCATTCCAGTGTTAAAACGCAGGAGAATGGCCATTCTCCGTGTTAATTTACACGGAGAATGGCATTCTCCGTGTTAATTTACACGGAGAATGGTCATTTTTCGTGTAATTTAGCACGGAGAATGGTCATTACAGTGTTAAAACGCAGGAGAATGGACATTCTCTGTGTTAGAAACACGGAGAACGCCATTCCCCGTGTTAAAACGTATGAGAATGATCATTCTCCGTGTAATTTAGTACGGAGAATGACATTCTCCGTGCTAAATTACACGAAGAATGGCCATTCTCCGTGCTAAATTACACGGAGAATGGTCATTCAAATGTTAAAATACAGGAGAATGGCCATAACACGGAGAATGGCATTCTCCGTGTTAATTTACACAGAGAATGACATTCTCCTTGTTAAAATGCAGGAGAATGACTATTCTTCGTGTTATATCGACGGAGAACAGTTGACAAAAATCTAATTTTTTTTTGTTTTTTTTGTTTTGTGGAAAGAAATTTGACATGAATAAATATTCAAGAGTTTTCGTTCTTCTTTCAAAACGATGCTAACTCTTATGAAAAAGAAGAAGAAGATCTTCTCTCCATAATTGACCTAATTGTCGGAAGAGAAGAAGAAGACCTACGAACGATCTTTGCGATCTCTGCTGAAGATGAGAACAATGGAATTCAGATCTCTCGTGAAGAAGAAGAAGAAGAAGAAGAAGAAGAAGAAGAAGAGAAGAAGAAGAAGACGACGAGAATCGCAATCCAAATCTGAGTTTGTGCGGAGGGGTAGTTATGGTATTAATTTTGTAAATACAGAGCATCTAAAGGGAATCTTGGAATACTTAACGTGGAAATATATAATTCTGGGCATTTCATAAAACCCATCCTGCGGGTTGGTTTTTCATAAAAACCAACCCCGAAATTGGGTTTCTCAGCAATTTTCAGTTTTTTTAATTGCAATAATGCAGCAATTGCTGATCTTTATCCTGTGCATTGCATTTGCAGCATATAATCGGGGTTTTTATTTTTTTAAAAGGTTTCAAACATGTGGCACGTAAAGATGTATTCTTTTAATCATGTTAGTTTGCCATTTGGTGTTACTCTGAGTTCTTAAAAGAGAATTGTTCACAATTTGTTGCTCCTTGAGGTTTAAAAAAAAAAAAAAAAAAGCTTTCTTGTTTTTTGGTTGGACTTTATTTTTGGTTTTGGAGTGTGATATATTCTGAGACTTCTGTTCTCGCAGGGCAGGGTTTTGCTAAAGGTAGTATACATATAGGAGAACTGGAAATTGCAGAAGTCACGAAATTTCAGAGCATTTGGAGTTGTCACCAAGGGAAGGACAAAAGCAAAGGAGCTACATTTTACAAACCGGTAGGAATACCAGATGGGTTTTTCTGCTTGGGTCATTACGGCCAGCCAGTTGACCAACCGTTACGAGGTTTTCTTCTTGTGGCTAGGGAGGTATCTGCCTCCAACCCTGCGGGGCTTCCAGCTCTGCACAAACCCTTAGATTATGTGCTTGTTTGGAGTTCATATGTCTGGAAGGAGGATAGCCATGGTGGATGTGGCTATTTCTGGCTCCCGTGCCCCCCAGAAGGATATAAAGCTGTAGGTTATCTTGTGACCAAGGGACCAGACAAGCCGTCGCTAGAAGAAGTCAGATGTGTTCGAGCTGATCTTACTGATACATGCGAGGCTCATGGTTTGATTTTTAACGCAGAATCAAGTTCTTCGGATACTCCTTTCCTGGTTTGGAAGATGAGGCCTTCCCTTCGTGGGATATGGGGACGAGGCATCTCCACAGGGACATTCATCTGCGGTAGCTCAAAAGATGATACGAGTATTTCCTGCTTGAAGAACCTGGATTCATCCCTTCACGCAATGCCAAATTTGGATCAGGTCCATTCGCTCATAAAACACTATGGTCCCACCGTCTTCTTCCATCCGAAAGAGGCTTATTTGCCCTCATCGGTCTCTTGGTTTTTCAAGAGCGGGGCTTCCTTGTTCAAAGCAGGAGGTGTGGAGGGAGAGGCCATTGATGCTAAAGGTTCCAACCTTCCTTGCGGGGGTGAAAATGATCGGGAGTACTGGATAGATTTACCTGACGACGAAAGGAACAATTATGTCAAGCACGGGAACATGGAGAGCGCTGAACTCTATGTTCATGTGAAGCCAGCTCTGGGAGGTATCTTCACCGACATTGCCATGTGGGTTTTCTGCCCGTTCAATGGTCCGGCCACCCTCAAGTTCGGGTTGGCCAGTATCCCTCTCGGCAAGATAGGGCAGCATGTTGGGGACTGGGAGCACTTTACTCTTCGCATAAGCAATTTCACAGGTGAGCTCTGGAGTATATACTTCTCCCAGCACAGTGGGGGGGAGTGGGTGGATGCTCATTGCTTGGAGTACATTGAAGGGAACAGAGCAATCGTCTATTCCTCAAAGAGTGGGCATGCCAGCTTCCCGCACCCTGGGATCTACCTCCAGGGTTCTCGGAAGCTGGGGATAGGTATAAGGAACGACGCTGCACGAAGCAAGCTTGTCGTCGACTCTAGCTCCAGGTACCAGATCGTTGCAGCAGAGTATCTCGGAGATGCTGTGACTGAGCCCAACTGGTTACAGTACATGAGAGAATGGGGTCCAACTATAAGATACAACTCCAGATCAGAACTGGAGAAGTTTCTTAGGCTTTTGCCAGTCAATCTCAGGTTTTCCGTGGAGACCATCTTCGATAAGCTCCCGCTGGAGCTGTACGGGGAGGAAGGGCCGACAGGACCCAAGGAGAAGAACAACTGGGTGGGCGACGAGAGATGGTAGCTTCGTTCCCAGATCGATCCACGGGCTCAAGGCCAACCATTTTTTTCCTTCTATTTCTGTATCGCCGCCACGATTTAGTTGTGAATATATTCAACTACGTACATTTTGATTATGCCAACCATTGACTAGTTATTTAGGCATGTAACAATGTATTGTATCATGCATGTTTTTTTTGCCATATATAGAATATATTGGTATTGTGTTGTGTACTTCTCAGGGAAATTGTTCCCTCCTTGTAATGGTGAAATTTCTGAAAGATTGTGTTGTGTTACTCAACAGATTACTCGGTACAGAATAAATTTTTCATCATAATGATTTTTTTTTCAGGACTGTCATAATTTTGTCAATATTCGTCATCCAATATGCGTGCGTCGCCTCTGTATCACATAGCCCACTCTTCACATCCGCGACAGGCACTGATGACAGGCAAAATTCTCTGGTCAATTGATAGCCATCTTCTGTGGGTCGACATGTTGCTCAACTGAGCCGAGGATCATGTTTGGATGAAAATATGTTCACAAAGTAAAGTAGCCTTTTCTGGTTCGGATTTAACGTGAACCCGACCTGATACGGATCCGACTCTCGGAAAAATATTTCAAAACAGCAATTGGACTACATAAACTCGATTAAAAATCCAATAAGAATTTGCTGTATAGAATTTGTTAGCAATTCGGCAAACGGAAAAAATTCGGAACGGCAAAAGTACGAGTATAAATCGGCTCAGTACAAATAAAATACGTTCAAAAATTCGGTCAAATGTTCGAAAAATAAAAATATTAAGGTTAGAAACTTTACATTCTTAAATATGTTGTCAAATTTAGTTAATTAAACAGGTTCCTAGCATGTTTATTGTACCAAATTTGTCAATAATTTATACAGAATATGTTTAAAACTTCGTATGCTTAAAATTTATGTACTGATTTGGATCTGTCAAAAGTACGCAAGTATTATACGTTTATGAAAGATACGAAAAAATTCGCGTATAATACGAGTTTTATTCGGGTGATTGCTAACAAGGGTACTATAGATGTTGTTAGGAATAATTATCTTTTCTCCTTTTGAAATCTGCAACCAAAATAAACAAAAATAAAAGTTACTGGCATCCGGGGAAGGCGCGCACGTAGCACTGTCCTAAGAGTTATTTCGGATCTATGTGCAGACTTTATCCGAATGTTCCTAGTGGTAAAATCTCTGCTCCATCGGTATCTCCTTGTTGCATATAACGCAGAGAGAGTGATCCTTGACTTAGCTCTGCCCAGAGCAAAAGATGAAGAACGAAAAAGCTTTGGAAAGACAAGAATTTTGAAGAGAATTTTCGTAAGGATTTCCGCGTATTGAAAGCAGAAAGAACGATTCATTTTATATGCATTCTCTAACGGACAAGAGAGTTACTGCCAATAAACCAGTCAACAAAGCACAATTAAAAACGTACGTTACGAAACAAATGTAAAACATGTGGTTCATTGAACCTGGACAGAAGTTAATGTATCTAAATGTTACGAAATTTAATAGATTATAACGGTCAAAAATTAAAGAGGAGAGAGGAGCAAAAATAAATTAGTCTCAGTCCGAACCCGAAGAGGAAATCGAGTCGGCATTCAGCGCCCGCAGATGTGGGCACGAACCCGCACCTGTTACGTGCGTCAAACCGAACCAAGTCGAGCAAGACTGGACGGCGGCGACGCGCGTGTGGCCCATAGGACTACCCACACAGAACTTTACTGAAGCAAAAGGGAGTAGATGTATATATGCGCTCTTCATGAGATCTCCCATTCGATGTGGGACTATTCAATAGATGAGGGATTTGGTTTTTGGAAATAAAAGGGCAGCAGCAGCACCAACAGATGTGACACGGTTACATAAAATCGATTAAAAATAAGGCTTAATTGCAACTTGATACCCTCAACTATTCCTGTTTTTCAACTTAATACCCTAAATTTTTTTTTGGTACAACTTGATACCCTAAATTGTTTTTGGACAATAATACCCCTGCTCAAAACTAAAAACTACCCCCAACCGACCCATCCCCTTCGCACCCCCTCCAGCCACCCCGGCCCAGCCTCCCTCCGGCCGCGCAACCCCACCCCCCCCCCCCCCACCCCCTACCACCCCCCCCCAGCTGCCCCCCTTGCGTCGCATTAGTGGGATGTGCCGGGTTCGCCGAGCTTAGGACCACGCGTCGATGGCGTTGGCATGGGGTCTCTGCCTCAACTGATGCTTTGGGCTGTGGGGTCTCTTCCTCAACTGGCGTTTGCTCTGGTAATGATAGGACGACGATGGTGATGAGGAAGAAGATGATGTGTGGAGGAGGGGAGGAAACTGCAAGGAGAGGAAGAAGTTTAAAGAGAATAGAGATGGACATAGGAGAGTTCTCAGCTAGGGGATGGGGGTGAGTATGAGCAGAAGGCACTAGCATGTGGGGTGTCGGTTTGATGGCGGTATTGTGTACTCACAATACCCACAGGAAGTCCACGACTACCCCCCTCCGGGGTGGTGCGCTGGGCCGGTGTTGGGTGGGGAGGCGGAAGGGGTGGGGTCGGGTGGGTGGAAGGGGGGTGGGGGAAGAGGGCAGGGGTAGTTTTGGATTTTTTTAATTTTAGGGTATGAAGTTGAAAATGTATAATAGTTGATGGTATCAAGTAGTTGAGTAAAAAAGTTTAGGGTATCAACTTAAAAAATCGACATAATTGAGGGTATCAAATTGCAATTAAGCCTAAAAATAAATATGAACTCATTATATGGATGTGACATGTGGATTCTATTAATATTCAACACATGAACTAATTTTTCTCTTATATAAAATTTTCAGCCACTGAAAAAATAAATTAGTTTGCAAAATTAGTAATTCAAGAGTTAATTTAAAAAAAAAAATCAAAAACAGAACGGTTCCTAGAAACCGAGTCACAAGGAGGAATATCAGCTCCATCCAGTAACATGCCGCCACGTCTCCCTCCTCCTCAACTTCCGGAAACGTGTCCACCGCTCGTGTCCCTATATAAACTACTCCACAAACCATCATTCTTCCACCAAAGCAATCAGCAAACCATTATTAAATTTCTAGTGCCATTCTCGTAATTTCCTTCCATCCACGATGTCGAACACCCAGCAGCTGTTCAACGCCGGCCAGTCACGTGGCGAGGGCCAGGTGGGTGTACTCGGTGTTCCCGTCCCTCACAAGGGACCAGATGTGGGCCCCGGTACATATCTGACCGTTGTTTTTTTTGCTTTATGATTCGTGCAGGCGCAGGCGGACCACACGATGGGCTCGGCCCACAACTCGGCCTCCCACGCGGCCCAGCACGCTCAGGAGAACAAGGAGCAGGCTGCTGGCTTCCTCCAGCAGGTTTCTTCTTACATTCTTTAAAATGCAAAATATTCCTATATTTTTTCAAAACAAATAATGAATATATAAACGCGCGCTTATGAATAATTTGCGTGTTTGTTGCATGGGAATTAAGACCGGGGAGCAAGTGATGAACATGGCTCAAGGAGCCGCGGACGCCGTGAAGAATGCTGTCGGCATGGGGAACGCCGATGCCTCCAGCGGTGGCGCCGCCACCACCACCACCACCACCAAGCACCACCCATAGTTCATGCTTCCGGAATGAATCTACCTCATGGTTAATTTGTGGTCAATAAGCTGAGGAGGGACTTAGGACTAGCTCCAGTTGTCTTTAGAGTGTCCTACTGTCTCTTGCAATTTGTCTTCCCCAACAATTTTGTAAAAGTTTGGGTCATGATTTTGCTATTGTCAAGAATTTGTTTTGGATAATGTAAAGTTTTTCCGCGTTTAAATGTCATCCTCTAAAAATAAATAAATTAATATTTTGCTATTTCTGTGAGGAGTCTGAATTATTTTTGAGAAAATTTGAGTTGCACTCCACTTCATTTATTCATATTTACTGTGCACCCCACTGCTTTGCCGTTACCGTAAAAAGCACGAACCTCCCCCTCCCCTCCTTTCCACTTTTGATGGAAACCGTCCATAGCTGATGGTCAACCCCTTTGACCAACATTTTTTGACGAAAATACCCTCCCCACCCCCTCCCTTCCTACCGTGGGAAGCCAGCGTCGCCGCCGCATCACGCTGACATGCACGTCGCCGCCCTGCTGCAGTTGCCCCCTCTCCCTCTGTGCCAGTGCCGAAGAAGAGAGTGTGTGAAGGAAGAAGATAATGAGAGAGGAAGGACATTTTTGAAAAAAATAAAAAAAAAATAGGACAAATCTGTTGACAGCCAATTTGGGCCAATTTTCGTTAACAGTGGGAGATGTCTTACATTATGATAATTGAATAGAGTGCACCCGAAATTTAGATATAAAAAAAAAAGTAAGGTGCACCTCAATTTTTCATTATTTTTTTCAATTTCACCACGAATATATATAAAAGTTAGTAGTGGATAATAAACCAAGACAAATTATATGGGCACAGCCAAAAGTGATCGAGACTATCCCATTGTGGCAGTTCTAGGACTGTCCACTTTTCTGACAGTCCAATCTACAGACTGAGCTTTTAGAAAAGTGGACAGTTCTTGTTAGATCCTAGCAGTCCGTGTTAGAAACTGGACAAAAAAATTAAAAAAAATAGGCTAGTTCCAATCACTTTTGGTTGTGCCCATATAATTAAACTAAACCAACTTTGGCAACATCACTTCAGTTCCCTACAGCAACAACACAACACCACCACCACATGTATAAGTACAAAATACATACTAGTTCAACAAAGCACTACAAAATGACAACACTACAAACTAACAGATTTGTGACCACCACCACCACTTGGCGCTGCACCTCTTCACAACAAACTATCAGCCCTGGTAGGCAGCCTCCTGAAGAAGCTCATGATCGGAGACGGCAGCCTGCTCCGGAACCTCGGCGGCCTCAGCTCGTACAGCCCCCACGCCCCGACCAGCGCCTGCAGCGGCACCGCGTACAGCACCACCGCGGCCACCAGGCACAGCACCAGGAACAGGAACGTCGCCCTCGGGTCCCTCCAGCTCAGCAGCGCCTGGAACCTCTCCGCCTGCGTCGCCATGTCCCCCACCACCGTCTGCACCCGCCCCGCCACGCTCCTCAGCCGGTCGTACCTCATCCTCACCACCTCCGCGCTCCGCCCCGTGGGGAACGGGTCGAACTCCTCGTCCAGCTCGTCCGCGTAGACCGACTCCGCGTGCGACAGCCTCGTGTCCATGTGGGGCGGGTGCCTCGGCCGGAGCCGGTACCTCCAGAGCCCCGCCATCGCCAGGATCACCAGCGCGGTCGGCAGTATCAGCTCCGGCGCGAGTACAAACACGACGTAGCAGATCGCAAACATGACGGACTCCACGGGCCGCTGCCAGCTGCGGACCGACTCGAGCCAGCGGCCGACCGCGATCGGGGCCGACAGGACGGTGACCAGGCGGAAGAAGTTGGCCTTGCTGCGCCTCATGCTCCAGAGGTGCGATCCATGATCGAGCATGTACTCGACCACCTCTCGACCCAGCGGCGGCTCCGCCCGGGCCAGCCTGGCCGCCACCACGTTCGTCGCCTGGAACCGCAGGTTCTCCAGCTGCCTCACCAGCAGAGGGTCCACGTAATGCATCCTCGGCAGCAGAGGCCTGACGTAGGAGTGCAGCATGTTGCCCGCATTGACGCAAGAGAACCGGACCGCCAAATGCAGCTCCCCCATCTTCTTCACTCCGGTCGGATGCAGCATCACCAGCGGATACGAATGCGTGTACACCCGCTCCGTCTCCAGCGTCGACAGCCGGATCCTCACCTTCCCGATCCGAGCGTCGCGGATCCCTCCAGGAGGCGCATTGCCGTTCAGGTGGGAATTGTCGAACACCCCGATCGTAAGCACCGTGCACGGATCGAACACCTCCCAAGTGTACTGCTCGTTCCACTTCGGACACACCGAGTCCACGACAGTCCGTGTCCTGATCCACTTCTGTCCGTACTTCGCCACGCAGTACGAATCGATCGTCCCGCCCTTCCCTTCCCGTACCTTCGTCGGCACCAGAGCCGCCGCGCCCAGGACGCCCAATTCGAGCACGCCGACATGCGGGTTCCACAGCTGCTTCATTGGCGGCTGGAGGTCGCTGCTGTACACGGTAGCCTCGTCGAGCACGTGGTAGCCGCCGTCCAAACATACCCTCAGATGAACCCGGCTCGAGAACTGCCTCTGCCCTTGGCCCCGGTCGAGCCCGAACCACCTCGACGTCGTCTGCTTGTCGTCCATCCTGCGTTCGATGGCCGACACCGGGATAACAAACCTGCCCAACACCTCGTCCCGGTTCGGCGCAACGCGGTCCTCGACCGACAAGACCAGGACTTCGTCAAACGGCTCAGCGACCACGAACATCAAGTCCTCCCCCCAGACCGGGTTCGACATTGTCCTGTTCTGGTGAACCACAGCCGGCCGGGTGCGCAACATCTGGCTGCCGACCTGCGCACGGGCGAAGAGCTCCGGGAACCGGCCGACCGCAGAGTTCGGTACGATGTCCTGCGCCTCGAGGACGGACACACGGAGATACCACAGCGCGGGGGCGACGTAGACCTTGGACTTGGTGGTGCCCAGCGCGTCGCCGCTGACTCCGGCCGACTTCGAGTGCCAGGCTTCCGAGAAGGCCTCGTCGGCCTGCGTCCCGAACCAGACCGATACCATGACCTCCCCCTTCTTCCCCTTCTCCCCGTTCTTGTCCTCCAGAAGGTGCCACTGCGCCGCGAGCACGCTGTCCGGAGGGACCCGCCGCGGGACCTCGCCGAGGTCGAACGCGAGGCGTCCGACGAAGTCGCCGCCGCTGCCGTCCTTTGTGCGGACGAAGACCTCGACGAACGAGGACTGGATCGTCTCCTTGGCGAAGGCGAAGACTTGGTCCCAGTGGTGGGAGCTGGAGTGCCCGGTGATGCCCCGGTAGTTGCCGACCTTCACCTCCGCCGCCGTGTCGGCGCCCGACACGCTCAACTCGCGGGCCTTGACGACGCGGACGTACAAGTACTGCATTTGCTCCACCAGGTCATAGGTGGAGCTGGTCTTGTCCCTTATGTTTCCTCCGAGACGAGGCTTTGTCTCCTTCAGAGAGAAGTCAGGGCCGCTGCCGGTAGCGGCGGCGGAGGCGGCGGCGGCAGCCGGGTAAGGGTTCGGTGTGGCGAGGACGACCGGCGGGGGGACTGGGAACGGAACCGGGAACCCGACCGGGCTCGGGTCCTGGCGTACCGGGACCAGCTCCGCTGGCTTGGTCTGGGCCGGCTGCGGCTGCACCACCAGCTTGGGGTTGTTGTGGTTCTTTTTCTTCTCGGCCGATTTGTCGGCCGATCCCGCTGACAGTTCGGACGCATTGCCGGTGTCCTTGATACGATATATTTTGAGGCTGACTTCTCCGCGGATGTGGGAAAATAGGCTCCTTTTCTCGAGCGGGAAGAGCTGGGGGTGGGCCTCCTCGCCGGGGGCGGGGACGCCGGCAGTGGGGACGCGGACGCGGCCGAGGAAGTTGCGGCCGGTCGAGCCGGAGCGGTCGTTGTGGACGGAGACGTCAATGGAGCGGTAGGGGAAGTCATCGGGACTGGAGACGGGGAAGACGAGCGGCTCGTTCCAGACCGGGTTGAGGTCCTTGGGCCTGGACCGGGTCCGGAGGCGGTGGTGGTCGAACTCGACCTCCACGAACGGCGATGACGAGCCCTGGCCGTCTTTCGGCATGAGGTTGTGGGCCGCCACCACCTCCACCACCAGCTTCTCCTTCGCTTTCGCCATTGCTTTCTGGCCCAAAGCTCAGATTTTTGGGGCTGTAGGGAGGACGGAGGAAGGGGTACTCTGGGAATAAAGGCTGGATATTTTGAGAAGATAGAGTTGAGTGTTCTTCGGGAATTTTTTTGGGTTTTGGGGATATTTAGGGAAGAGAGGAGGGGTATTTGGGAAGAAATGGGGAGTGTTTCTTCTTGGGAGTGGCAGCGGGGGCGGGAAGAGAGGGACAAAAGATATGGTGAGAGATTTGTTTTGTTTATCCGGAAAACATTCCTTTTATGGTACCAAGTGATGGTTTTGCAAATAGCACCACCTAAAAACTATTCATTTTCGCATGTCTCAAAATTTATTATTTACTTTTTTTGTAATAAAATTTAAAATTTATAAATGTACAATAATTGTGTTATCTATATGCTATCTTGTTCTATAAATAAAATCTAAATTATATTTGAAGATTTTTGCAAAAAGAAATTTGATTTCAAGATTGAGTTACCGTTGCCCGGTCAAATTTGGTAAGAGAGTCGTTGTACCCGATGCAGTGTTGAGCTGTAAGTAAGGCTAACAGACAACAAAGTCGTGGCTTTGCTTGCATCCTCGTAACAACTCTGTCAGTAGTAGGTTTATAGTAATAATTTTTCAAGACTGTTTTGAATTAACAAATGAAAACAATGGTGAGCTGTAAGTAGTGCTGAGAGACA
This sequence comes from Iris pallida, assembly GCA_029216955.1. NCBI lineage: Eukaryota > Viridiplantae > Streptophyta > Magnoliopsida > Asparagales > Iridaceae > Iris > Iris pallida. The sequence goes on along the minus strand of JANAVB010040218.1, from coordinate 13,425,871 downwards.
AAAAAAAGTTGTAAGTTTACTTACATGTTCGTAACAACACTTGTCGGTAGTCATCTAATAGTATTATTTTTCGAGATTATTTTGGAAACTCAATGTCATAATTGTTTTCAAAGTCTTCAATATAATATTAATATCTTTACAAGAAAAAAATTACGAAAAAAATATTTTTAGGAGAAATATATTACAAACAAATTTTATTGTTATATTAATATTATTTTGTCTACTTATGATATTTTAATATAACACGAATTTGTATTTTTGCATTAAAGATATATTGTATTATAATAAAATATGTGCTTAAAGTTATACTTGTCACGTAGGTGCTTGAGCTACTTGCAAGCTACTTAAGTAGCTTAATCATCGAATTGAACTATAGGTTTATTCTCACCATGAAATCCCCTACTTAAGTTTAAGCTTAGTCAACACACACCTTCCCAACTTCATACCACCTCCTACTTCCCATTCCAAAATTTTACTTGTACCTTCTTTGAAGTTTTTTCCCATTTATTATGTATAAAATCCTATAGGTTTTTATTTACTCTTTTTTTCTTTCATTTTTTTTCTTTTTTCCAAACTCAACGCCGATCAGTCCAAGCCCTAATCCTTTCTATACCACCCTCTCTAGCAATAATAGCAAAGTGAGAAGATAAAACTTGGTATTTCTTAGCTTGGAAGCAAAGGAAGCGCACATATCCTGTAGGAACGATATAGTAAAGCGTAATACTCTAGAGGGGGGGTGAATAGAGTTGGCAGCGGAATAATGCTAAATAAAAAATGTTAGCAACACAATCACAGTATATAATCACAATTGAAATAATGTAAAGGCAGAGTTCAGAAAGCAAACGCAAAGACAGCGATGTATACTGGTATCCCTCTGTTGAGGACTAATCCAGTCGGTAGAACTCTTGCTACCAGTTGAATTCACTATAGGAAAAACCGCAAGTTTTTTTACGAAGTCCTTGCAACTTCTACAACGCGAGCTTTGATACGAAGAACTCGTCCAACTTCAAATGTGAAGAGGTATTCTTCAATCAAGCCTTCTGATCACAATCTCTCAGAAACTTCTAGACCGTATCGCACTGGCAAATCGACTAGAGAATTGTAACTGGCTTGGGATCTGAAAATGAAAGCTCTAGAAAACTCTTTGGAAGGCAGAAAACTTTTTAGATAGAGAGAAGATTGAAAGTGAATGAATGAATTGAAATGATCGAAATCCTTCTCTATTTATAGGAATTCCAAAGGGAGAACTCTGTCAGAATTCGGGCAGAATTCGGGCAGAACTCGATGAGCAAATCTCGGTCAAATCCGCAACTGCAGGAGGACCAAGTTCCAGAGAATTTCAAAAATCAAACGGCCACCAACCGAACTCTGGCCGAACTCTGGCCGAGTTCTGTCAGGGTTAGGTTAGGGTTTTTAAAACAGATTTTTGGTGATTTTTGAAAACCTTTTTGAAAACCTTTTTGTAAACATTTTGATAGGTCATTTTAAAAACATTTTGAACTATTTGGGAGTAGCCTATTTGCCAGTACGACTCGGTGTACAATGTATTCCTAGACTCAAATAAAGTAAAAAATTACATTGCATAGGAAGTACAGACTCAAGTAGGCAAACAGATCTTCAGTCTTGAACGGAGTGAATATCCAATCTTGCTTATGTCCAAGGAGCTGAGATGTCCCAACAAGCTTCGTATATCCAGACAGAGTTTTGATCAATTATTAAAATCAGGTTGACGATGACCAATGGGCCAACAATCTCCCCCATTTTGATAATTGACAAACTATGAATGATATAACATTAAGCTAGTTCAAGCTTGTTCAAAAATATCAAAAAGTAGAAATTGTTCATAACCTGTATTTAACTCAAAAAAAATGTTAGATCATTTTTAATTTTCTCCCCCTTTGTCACTTAGCAAAATAATTGCACAGGAGAAGGCTCCCCCGCATTAAATGCAGAAGGCTCCCCCGCAATCAATGCATAAGTAACAAATAGCGAGAAAATAAAAGAAATATAATATAAGAATTAGAGATATAGCATCACAGGAATGTAAAGTGTCTACAAATTATCATCACAGACATGTATTGCTTCAAAACATAAAAGAAATCTCAGGCATGCTATTTCACAGGCAGTTTAAAATGGAGAAGCAGTATAAAGAGATAGTGCTTAAACAAAATGCTGAAATAAACTGAGATGTCATAAATGAAACATCAAAAACATGTCCATGAAGATAAAAAATACTGATAGCAAACTACAAAGTACTGATAAAAAGTAAATGATAAAAACTTGGAATGTCGGAGCATTTCCAAGTATACAATAGAATATCACTAATAATCAAATCAGATCTCATCATCACTATCCTCATCAATATCATCAGCAGCGTGGCCAGCATGACCGGAAGTACCAGCACCAGAAGTACCAGCGCCAGTAGGATGAGTAGGGGCGCCAGCATAGAACTCACCAACGTAATCTCGAGGTGCACGATACCAGTCATAGGCGTTACCTGGCTGGAAGTAGGCATGAACAGCCTCATCCTCACAGCGGTAACCCAAAAAAGCTGGATCACGAGGGATGGAAGCAGCAGAGTGACCAGTCTGGGCAAAACGCAGATCGGCCAAGGAGTTTGCCATCGCCTGGTAACGGGTGACATCGCGGAACTCTCGCTCGCGAGCCATGTCCGTCATCGAGACGTGCAAAGCTGATAAATGCTGATGTATGCCCTCAAAAGTCATGGCATACGGCTGATGTGGTGAAGATGGTGCAGTAGGAAGAGCAGGAGGTGGAGCTGAAGCAGTCCGGCTGCGACGAGAAAGCTGGAGTAACTTGGGCTCAGAGTCCTGAGTACAAGTCGATAGATCGATCTCGAATCGCTGAAAGATACGAGGGAGAATCATCGCGTAAGAGAGATTTCGATCTCTAGCACGACAACGTCCCATCATCTGAATGATTGTCTTAGGGGCAGAAAAAGGAATCCCCTTAAGAATATGGTACATGGCGGACAACTCAAGCGAAGTCACATCATCCTTGGAAGTGGATTTTGGAAGAAGAGTAGAGTAGATGATGCGATGCAATTCGTAGTTGAACAAGTTCAGGTTGTTAGCCTTGAACTTTCCAGAACGTACTCTGTCAGGTGCACAAAGTTCCGTTTTGAAACTCGTGAGTGTAGTGCCTTCGGGAAAATCGAATTCCGTGATATCAACTAGCGGTTTACCTTCATTGGGAATACCAAGAATCTCCGCTAGGAGGACATCATTAAACTCAATGTCTATGCCTCCGACACATGTGCTCACATCAAAAGTGTTAACTACGAGATTGCAATAGAACAATCTAATGACATTAGTAGCTATTAGGAAGCACAGTTTAACAAGTAAGTGTAACCCTAATGCCTCAAATAAGTGACGATGATCAGGGAATACCGTCCATTTAACCGGAGCGCCGCTACATATGGAACGGGTGGAAAAGTTACCGTACCATATTAAAGCTTGATCGAGGGTTTGAAAGAAGAACCCATCGAAAGCGCCGTCGCTCTTTTGGACCGACGAAAACAAAGAATCCGTGTGAGGATTCGAAGAGGACCCTTCCCCACTAGGAGTGGTCTTCTTCCTCTTTGACGGATTAAATCTAGGTGCCATTAAAATAAAAAGCACTAATATGAAAGGTGGATAGAGAGGGAGTTATACCTCACGAAAATTGGATATGTTGTAGAGAAGAACGATCTCCGCACGATTCCAAATTTTGGAAGGATTTCACCAAGTAGATAGGAAGCAATGGGTTGGTGAATACCTAGGGTTTGGAGGAGTTTCGGGCGGCTGGAGCTGCTGTTTGAAAGTTTGGAAGCAATGAAAGAGAAGAAGCTCTCGGGTTCTGTATATATACATATACACCCTCAACCGAACTCGGGCCGAATTCGGTCAGAGCTCTGGCCGAATTTGCCTAGGGTTCTTTCAAAGTTGATTTGTGCTACTTCTTTTTCATTGACTCGTTGCAAATATTTAATTCAAAGATTAGTTATTTTAGTCTTCAAATAACATAATTAATAATATTTTATGAATTAAATGTCGTTACACAGCGACTGTCTCAGATTAGCTGTAGGAGTACTGTCCCAGCTGGCGGAGGTTCACCGGGGAACTCTTAAGTACCGCTTCGCTTCAACCGTAGTTGTGGTGACAGACAGACTCTTTATTAGCTTGTCTCTAACACAGTTTTTGCATAATGATATATAATCATAAAATAAAATCAATTAATATTATTGACGTCCAAAATTCCTAATTCTCGACGTAAATAATTGAAACGATCTTCCGCTAGAGGTTTAGTGAAGATGTCAGCTAATTGATTTTCAGTATCTATGTACACAAGGTTTATATCTCCATTTTGATGATGATCTCTAAGAAAATGATGTCTAATCTCGATATGTTTAGTACGAGAATGACATACAGGATTCTTAGTCAAATTAATGGTGCTCGTGTTATCACAGAAAATAGGAATATTTGTGAAAAATAAATCAAAGTCTTCTAGGGTTTGTTTCATCCACAAAATCTGAGCGCAACAACGTCCTGCGGCGATATACTCAGCCTCTGTTGTTGATAAGGCTACAGAATTTTGTTTTTTACTAAACCAAGAGACTAGAGCCTTGCCTAAGAAATGACATATACCGCTAGTACTTTTTCTACCAACCTTGCATCCCGCAAAATCTACATCCGAATAACCAATAAGGTCAAAGGATTTAGTTTTGGGATACCACAAGCCGACAGAAGAAGTGCCCTTAAGGTATCGGAAGATACGCTTAACTGCGGTTAGATGTGATTCCTTTGGGTTAGCTTGAAAACGTGCACACAGGCAAACACTAAACATTATATCTGGACGACTAGCAGTTAAGTAAAGTAAACTACCAATCATACCTCGATACTTACGTATGTCGACTGGCTTGCCTTGTTCGTCAGAATCAAGCTTTGATGAAGTTGCCATCGGAGTGCCAATAGGTTTGACATTGTCCAGATCGAACTTCTTTAGCAAATCTTTTGTGTACTTGGCTTGATTAATGAACGTCCCATTGTCGGTTTGTTTGATTTGCAATCCGAGAAAGAACTTCAGCTCTCCTATCATGCTCATCTCAAACTCATTCTGCATACACTTAGAAAATTCTTGACAAAGAGATTCATCAGTGGATCCAAATATGATATCATCAATATAGATTTGAATTAAAAGCAGCTTGCCATTAAAAGATTTAATAAAAAGTGTAGTGTCAACCTTTCCTTTTGAAAAACCGTTGTCAAGTAGAAAAGAGCTTAGACGGTCATACCAAGCACGAGGGGCTTGTTTCAAACCATATAAGGCTTTCTTCAACTTGAAAACATGGTCAGGATTTTTGAAATCCGTGAAACCCGGAGGTTGTGCTACAAAAACTTTTTCTTTTATAAAGCCATTTAGAAAAGCACTTTTTACATCCATTTGAAAAAGTTTGAAATCATGAAAACATGCAAATGCACATAACATTCGAATGGATTCTAATCTCGCAACTGGGGCATAAGTTTCATCGTATTCGATACCCTCTTCTTGATTGTATCCTTGAGCTACGAGTCGAGCCTTGTTACGAGTTACTAAACCATCCTCATTTAGTTTGTTTCGGAATATCCAACGGGTGCCAATGACCGGATGATCAATAGGCTTGGGAACAAGTTTCCAAACTTGATTCCGTTCGAATTGGTTCAATTCCTCTTGCATGGCATCTATCCAGAAACTATCACTACATGCTTCATCAATAGATTTAGGTTCTAGTTGTGAAATAAAAGCAACACTAGAAACAATATCTCTACTGGATGATCGAGTACTTACTCCTTTGGTAATGTCACCAATTACCAAATCTTTTGGATGATCAGCTGTGAATTTTAACCTTTTCAGTAGACTCTGTAGGTAGCTGGTTCCTGGATCTCCTCTAGGGGGTTCGGCTAGTGCAGAGCTTGGTTCAGGTTCAGCTGATGTCGAACTTGATGTAGGCAGATCTTCATCACTATCATCGAGAGACATTTGGTTCATTTTATCAAAAGTGACGTTGATTGATTCTTCGATGATCATGGTACGTTTGTTGAAGACTCTGTACCCTTTGCTCTTTGCCGCATAACCTAGAAATATACCTTCATCGGCCTTTTCGTCAAACTTTCCCAAATTGTCTTTAGTATTAAGAATAAAGCACTTACAGCCAAATATCTTAAAGTATGAAACTGAAGGAATTCTATCAAACCATAACTCAAAAGGAGTCTTCTTCGATTTGGGTCGAATTAGAACTCTATTGAGCACAAAGCAAGCTGTATTGACAGCTTCAGCCCAGAAGTATTTGGGTAGGCTAAATTGATTTAACATCACTCTGGCCATTTCGGTTAGAGTTCTGTTCTTACGTTCCACAACTCCATTTTGTTGTGGAGTTCTAGGACAGGAGAACTCGTGTATGAAACCGTGTGTGTCACAAAATTGCTCGAAATCAGCATTCTCGAATTCGCCTCCATGATCGCTTCTAATTCGAGTGATCATGTAACCTTTTTCATTTTGTACTTTCTTGCAAAAGGTGACAAATTCGGATAATGCATCATTCTTGCGTGTCAAGAAATATACCCACGTGTATCTAGAAAAATTATCTACAATAACAAATACATATAATTTACCTCCGAGGCTAGCAACTCTGCTAGGACCGAATAAATCCATGTGTAGCAATTGTAGAGGTCTAGTAGTACATACTGCATTTACAGACTTGAATGTGGATCTGGTAGCCTTGTTCTTTTTACATTGGCTGCATACCGAATCCTTCTTGAATGTTATGTCTGGTAAACCGCGTACTATCTTCTTTGTGGATAATCTTGAAATTGTATCCATGTTTGCATGACCGAGTCTCATGTGCCATAGATGACTCTCATCACTTTTGGCTATTAAGCATCTACCTGAAATGTTAGCTTCTTCCAACAGATAGAAAACATATATATTGTCTTCCCTGATTCCTTCAAAGATAGTACTACCAGTTGAGCTATCAACTATAGTACATTTGTCTTTGCCAAAGTTGATACCATAACCATGATCAGCTAGATGGCTTATGCTGAGCAGATTATGTTTCAACTCGGTAACCAGACAGACATCTTTAATCACTGGATAGGGAGACTTACCAACATTGCCGATACCAATAATATACCCTTTCAAATTATTACCGAAGGAAACATAACCTTCCTTCTTCTTCTTCGACAGTGTTGCAAATAGGGTAGCGTCACCGGTCATATGCCGTGAGCAACCGCTGTCGAGGATCCATTTGCTTCTAGCATGTGAAGGGTGTTCCACCTACAAAACAGTTTGCAGATGAAACCTTTGGTACCCATTTCTTGTAGGGTCCTGAATTGTTAGCTTTAGGTATCCAAGCATAAACATTTAAATCTACAAGCTTTTTCATCCTACATGCAGATGATATATGACCAATGAGGCCACAATAATGACATTGTGCATGTCGAGTGTTGAAAGCTGAGTGGTGTGCATGGTTGGTAGGTTTGGATTTTCTAGTATAGAAGAATGCATACCTATGATCATGTTTGGGCTTAACCTTTTGGGGTAAAGGTTTTGTATGGTTTGGTCTGACAGTGTTTGGCTTGGGAATGTTCCGAATTCTCGGTAAGTGACACGTGTTAGGATAGGAAGCAGCAGGCTCAGGCTGTTTTCCTAACCTAATTTCCAACCTTTTGGAAGTGTCATATAACTTAGTATAATCAGAAGTGAGTGATTCCATTCTGATTTGTGCAGATTGAAGACTTTTCTTTTCTCTAGAAAGATCTTCTCTCAATTGGTCTATAATCTTGTCTTTCTCTTCGGATGACTGTTTAGTCTCGTGTAATAAGAGCTTTATAGAGGAAAGCTCACCAGACTCACTAACATTAGCTCTAACCTCAGCTAGTAGGTCGGTAAGTCTTCCTATTTCTCCTTTGTACTCTTTGAGTACCTTCTTAGCGGTCTGATATTTACTACGCAGTTTCCTGTAGTCAAGCATCAGGTCACTGAAGGCATCTCCTAATTGCTCAAAGGTAAAGTCATCATATGTTTCTACAGGTTCAGTAGGTACCTGATCGATTGCCATGAAGCAGATGTTTGCAGCGTCCTCTGAATGTTCATCTTCTGAGTCGCTAGCTTCACTCTCATGCCATATGCTGGTGTTGGCATATTTTCGAGACGTTGATCTTTTCAGGTTGCCTTTTTCATACCTGTTGTTCTTTTTGCTCGATGATGAGTTGATGGGACAGTCCTTCTTCATATGTCCCTTCTTCTTGCAGCCATAGCAGACAGCATCTTCTTGGTACCAGTTGTTGCTGTTGTTCTTTTTGACTCTTTTCTCATGTCTCATGAATCTTTTGAACTTCCTTGCTAGGAGAGCTTGATCTTCAGCGTCAGATCCACTGCTGTCTGAGTCATCTTCAGCAGCTTTTCTGTGCTGAGCTTTGAGGGCGATAGTCTTCTCCTTTGGTGCAGGTTCTTCAAAATCTTGTAGCTCCAGTTCATGAGTGAGTAGTTTACCCATGAGTACTTTAAGTGACATTGTAGTGAGGTCGTTTCCTTCAATGATAGCTGTAGCCTTCGGAATCCAGTTCTTGGTGAGAGCTCGCAGGAGGTTGCGAATCTTTTCGTGGTTACTGTAATCTTTGCCTAAGGAGGACAAAGGGTTTACAATATCCAAGAACCTCTCGAACATTTGTGTGACTGTTTCATTTGGCTTTATTTTGAACGCCTCGTACTCTTGAGTAAGTCTGCTGACTTTTGACTCCTTGACTTGAGTCGTGCCTTCATGTGTAACTTCGAGAAGCTTCCACACACCATTTGCCGTTGTGCATGTAGATACCCTGTTAAATTCTGTTCTGTCTAAGGCACAAAAAAGAGCATTAATGGCACGTGCGTCAAGACTGGCCTTTTTCTTTTCTTCCTCTGTATAACTGCTTTGGGGTTTTTCAACCAAAACTCCCTCGACATTTATACGAGGTGGCTTCTGATAGCCATCAAGAACAATAGCCCATAAATCAAAATCAAGAGATTTCAAGAAGAAACTCATCCGTGTTTTCCAATAAGTGTAGTTAGTACCATCAAACAGAGGGGGTCTGTTTGTGGCCTGACCTTCACTTGTGAATTTCATAGTAGCCATGTGATGTGCTGTGATCTAATAAATAATAGCACTGTTACCTCGCTTTACCTGTAACACCCGCTCTGATACCAATTGTAGGAACGATATAGTAAAGCGTAATACTCTAGAGGGGGGTGAATAGAGTTGGCAGCGGAATAATGCTAAATAAAAAATGTTAGCAACACAATCACAGTATATAATCACAATTGAAATAATGTAAAGGCAGAGTTCAGAAAGCAAACGCAAAGACAGCGATGTATACTGGTATCCCTCTGTTGAGGACTAATCCAGTCGGTAGAACTCTTGCTACTAGTTGAATCCACTATAGGAAAAACCGCAAGTTTTCTTACGAAGTCCTTGCAACTTCTACAACGCGAGCTTTGATACGAAGAACTCGTCCAACTTCAAATGTGAAGAGGTATTCTTCAATCAAGCCTTCTGATCACAATCTCTCAGAAACTTCTAGACCGTACCGCACTGGCAAATCGACTAGAGGATTGTAACTGGCTTGGAATCTGAAAATGAAAGCTCTAGAAAACTCTTTGGAAGGCAGAAAGCTTTTTAGATAGAGAGAAGATTGAAAGTGAATGAGTGAATTGAAATGATCGAAATCCTTCTCTATTTATAGGAATTCCAAAGGGAGAACTCTGTCAGAATTCGGGCAGAATTCGGGCAGAACTCGATGAGCAAATCTCGGTCAAATCCGCAACTGCAGGAGGACCAAGTTCCAAAAAATTTCAAAAATCAAACGGCCACCAACCGAACTCTGGCCGAACTCTGGCCGAACTCTGGCCGAGTTCTGTCAGGGTTAGGTTAGGGTTTTTAAAACAGATTTTTGGTGATTTTTGAAAACCTTTTTGAAAACCTTTTTGTAAACATTTTGATAGGTCATTTTAAAAACATTTTGAACTATTTGGGAGTAGCCTATTTGCCAGTACGACTCGGTGTACAATGTATTCCTAGACTCAAATAAAGTGAAAAATTACATTGCATAGGAAGTACAGACTCAAGTAGGCAAACAGATCTTCAGTCTTGAACGAAGTGAATATCCAATCTTGCTTATGTCCAAGGAGCTGAGATGTCCCAACAAGCTTCGTATATCCAGACAGAGTTTTGATCAATTATTAAAATCAGGTTGACGATGACCAATGGGCCAACATATCCTTCTATGCTTTCTTCTCTATTTTTTTCTCTATTCTCTTTAAAAAAGAAGACACACACCTGCTCCATATTAAACTCAAGTTTCTAGCAAAGAAAGAGAGTAAATACACATCATTTCTACTACTTTCCAACCCGAAGACATGCCCTCTTTTATTAGGAATCAAAGCAAGTCCGTTTCATCTTCAAGAATTAATTTTGAAAATTGCATTATTTTTTTAATTTGAATTCAAAAACTATGTTGTATATAAGTGTGTCCTAACTTATAAAGAGTATTATATGCATATTTTATTATGGATTAGATAGTAGCACACAAGTATATTCATTGATGTAATCATGGGATACAAGTTGTAAGTGTATGTGTTTATGACATGTATGTTATCACTATGATGCATTGTTGTGAATAAATACTTGCAGATTTACTTATGTGTGTCTATGTAAGATTAGACCTAGAAGAAAGAAACGTTAAAAAGTAACCTATCGTTAACTCATACCCAATTTATGTATCAATAATAATTTATGTAACTAACTCTAGGACTATGGAAAACCATTTTTTGATAGTGTTACAAGATTACTATTACACATGTTTAAGAACCTTAAGTATAAATCATAAGATTCATGTACCTCCATTCGAGATACTTACCTGATCCTAAGCCAGAAAAGGTAGATTTAATAAGATAACAGAATTAGAAATTATTTAAAATTGTAGAATAAAGCACTGGAGGGGGGAGAACAAAATGAACCACACCTTTGAAATCTTTATAATATAAATAACAAATGTTGATCAATTCTTGGTCTATTTGGATTAAAATTTGGTTATGTATTAAATGAAATAATTCATTCCTGCCTCGTTAATTAGTAAGGGGCCGGACCCTAAGCATCGTGCCATACATACTGCGACAGTCTGATCCCAGATAGATGAGATTATTGTCGAAACTAGTCAAGTTTGAGATCCAAAATTGTTCTCCAAATTGCATCGTCATATAGGTAAAATTGTACTGGGAATGTGGTAGTGACTGTTACGCCATATGAATAGTTTGGATGCTAATGAATCAATATAATTAAGATCACATTAGTCTTATTTCATGTTAGCATCATAATACGTCCTTAAGGATTATTCATTTTAACTTTCTATCTAAATATCATATGTCACGACCCGTTACCCAAATTGTTGGGCCGGACCGAACCATGTCCAGTCTACGCTTGGTTAAAGCATAGTAAGCTATTCTAAGAATAGACAATAAAGGATCTAAGCTGCTAACAGTTCTAATATCACATTTAAAGGTTCATCACAACACAGCATTTATAAGTGAAAGTAAACAAGTACAGACTTAACAATACACTTCCAAGTATCTAACTAGAGACAAAGTCCAATATCCAAATATAAGTTCAAAACAAAGTCTAAGTCTCAAAACACATGAAAAATATCTAAGTAAGGTTCCCCGCTGGGGCCTCTTCTGGAGCAAAGGTCAGGTCCTCAATACAGTACCATAATATGTATCACATAGCATATCATTCTCGAAAAGTGAACCTACAACGTTATCCTGTCAGGACGGGAGCAAGTACAACCTCTACAACTAAAGTACTGAATATATAATGAAAGAGATGTACAACAATAAACATGGTGTGATAAGTCTATAAATCGAGAAATACTGGAAACATAGCCTCATGGTACAACTGGGATCACAGTATCATAGTAACATAGGGAACATGGCATAACTGAAATCATGGTATGACTGGAATCACGGTAAAACATATCTGTCAAGGTGACACATGTATATCTAATGTTTAAAACTGGAGCAGGTACGTGATCGTCAATAGGTGTAAAATGTACTGTGGTACAAGTATCTAAAATATACTTTCGTACAAGTAAACAAGCGATAGATGTACATACGTACAGATACAGTTGGTGCGCCTACGACAAGGTATACATATAAAATGTCAACCTTGCTCGGTACATACGTACGGGAGAGGGGGGCATGATCACGTACTCAACTATCAGTTTCTCCATAACCCAGGTTCTAACATGTAAGAGCTACTCGCAGCTGCTACGCTGCTGCTGCAGCGCTGCTCGGCAGCACGGGGGTGCTCGTCGGCCTGGCACGGGGGCTGCGACGGTGGCCGTGGAGGCGACGGCGGACGGTGGTGGTAGTTCGGGTGGTGGAGTGGTGTGGTGTTGGTGATGGAGTGGTGATTATGGTGGGGATGGTGATGAAGAATGGAGGAGGAGGAGGGAAAGAAGGAGGAGGTGGTGGTGTTGCTTGCAGCCATGGAGGGAGGTGCTCGGCTACCATGGGGGGGTTCGACCGAGTGTAGGAGAGAAAGAGATCGATGGAGATTTGTGTGTGTGTGTGTGTGTTAGTATAATAAAGAGAGAGAGAGGGTGGTGTTGTATATATAAATAGAAAGAGAGAGAGAGAGAGAGAGAGAGAGAGAGTGATATTTGAGAGAGTGTGAGAGGGAAGTCGGTCAAAAGGGGGGGTGTTCGACTGGCATGGTGATGGGAAGTGAGGTGTGTGTGTAAGTGTAAAGTGAGAGAGAGAGAGTGTTATATATATATATATATATATATATATATATATATATATATATATATATATATATAAGAATTAAAAATGATATGTTTTGTAAAAGATGAAGAGATATTTTCAAAATAGAAAAAATAGAAAAATTATGTGGGGTGTTTGGATAGTCGTGAGAGGACAATATGGAGCTTGGGTTCGGGTTCGGTCGAGCCGGGTCGGGTCAAAATCGGACAGGAGGCAATAATTGGATTTAAATAGGTATTTATGATCAGGGGTAAATAAGTAACATGTGGGGACTCAAATAAATGGGACACAAGTATCATATGGCTTCATGTGGGTCATGTCCATACTTTGGGTTGACTAGGTTGGATCGATGTCGGGTTCCGAAATTAAATTGGAAATTAAATCAGGTTTCACGGTAGATAATTAATTGGCCTAAATTGACCCGAAAGTTGTGCGAAGGAAATGAAGCACAAAATGGAGTGTCTGAGTGGGACACGAAGGTCATGGGTGAAGAGCGTCTCGAGTAGATCATTCATGAAAAGTTGGTTCTGAAAAAACGACTGGTCTGGTGCTCCTAAATTAAAAGCCACGGTAACGTGCAAATGATGATCAAAGATAAAAGTGGGAATAATTATTTGACGATTAATTGGTCTAAGTTGACCCGAAGTTGCACGATACAAAAAGAGCACAAGGGAACGAGTTTAAGTGGGACATGATATATCAAAACGAAGATAATCTTGTCTAGTACAAAACTCGTAAAAAGAGTTTACAGATATTAGCATCCCTGACGCTCTAGAAGTCAAAGTCACGGGAAGGAACATTAATTATCAAAATAATTACATAATAAAACACTTATTGAAAATAATTCATTTAGAAAATTTAAAATAGCCCTGTAATTCAGGGGGCTTACATCCTACCCACCTTACAAAAATTTTATCCTCGAAATTAAAAATTATCCAATAGGTCAAACTATAACATGTAGCTGCTCTGGCTACGATACTCAATCTGCTACCCTTGTGATCATCTCTTCTGTTTCTCTTTACAATCTTTTGGTTTATGTCCAACAAAGGTCCTTCTATCATAAACTATGTCATATATCCTTTAGAATCTTCCATACTAACATGGAACCTTAACGTATATCCTAAAATATAGGTCATTCTTTGGATATGTCTATAAGCCTAAAATGCTTAATCATCAATCATATTTCCAACCTCAATTTGTAAATACTTGATTTTCTTATCACATCCTAAGTATCCTTATTCTATCAATCCATTGTTCCTTTGCATCATTTGTCGTCAATCCTTTCCTACAGCTTCTCCTTGAAATCATACGTTCAATCCTTATTCTTGGCGTAGATCCTTCTTCTTTTTACTCAACAAGTCCTCCGAATACAAATCCTCGATTTCAAAATCTCCCGATTTATTAATTACCAATGTACATATGTCTTCGCCCTTTTTTCTTATCTTTTTAACTGATATCTTTCCGATCTCGTACGCAATATCATATCTCATTCTAACTTATTCTATATCATTCCACATATCGATCTACCCTCTAATCACATGTAATTAGCTATAGATAACCAACCAAAATTCTACAAATGCTAAATCCTCAAACTGCTAAGCACAAGATTCTAATCCTCAATCCATAGTCACAATAATATAATATCTTATTTCTCCATCTTAGATACCCTATCATCGAGTCATACTATCAATACAATCGTTTTTAATGGTTTCCAAGTCTACTACAGTCAGTCACCCATACTTGTCCTATAAGCTTAATATAACAAATCCCTAGGAAAAGTATTTATCACAATCACACAATACATTTATAGTTATACTATAGAATTAGTTAACAAGGTTTTGCTCTTTCGGTCGTCTATCAAGTAGAAGGTAACAAAGCCTAAGACTGGGTCAAGCAATCCATAACAGTGTCCAAACAAGTTAAAGGGTCAAGCAAGACATGAAAGTTTATTGGAATATCTCCAAAAATGGTACAAAGACAATGAGATGCATGACGAAAAGAATTACCCCAGTGGTTAACAAAGAAGAGTTTAGTCAAGTCATAGGAAAGATGGAACACAAAAATAATTATGTCAAAAAAAATAACATGAAAGTAATCCTATTGGAGAGTCCTAGAGAACCTGTAATCCTAGTTGTAGATGTAGATAGAACAGAGTTAATCAAGATGAGGAAAAATGATAATAAGAATTTATTCTTGCTCATTCGGTCATAACGAAGTGAACCAAGTTGAGATATGATCTGATAACCATACACGTCTTCCTGAAATCATGTGTTCCAGAATTTTTGTCTCACCAGTAAGCTTATATGCAATAAACGATAGAGTCATAACTAAGGTATACACCCTATAATCATATTATCTAGAATTCTTGCCATGCCAACCGGTATGGCTGCGAGAAAATCTAAATTCTATAATCTAAGATAAGTATACCCAAAATCAGGCCCTATGTTTTTGTCATACCAGCTAATATGGCTGCAATAAATTCTAAACTCCATAAATAAAGCAGACATTTACTTTATCATGATATATAACAATTCAATCCACAAAATTTATCACGATGCAAGATCAAAATCAATCAATGAAAATCAGAAATCAATTTCAACAGCGAATTAAGGAAGAGCAAATAGAAATAAGCGAAACAGATTTCTAGGTAAGATTAGAGTGAGATCCTCAGGGGTCATCCCAAGGGTACTATCCTGGTCAAAATTGTAACCTACTGAATTTCAAGCAAGAGAGTAAATACAGTTAACGGTCCTATGCTGTGATGAGTTCTCCTATGTTGTAATCCTAGAAATCCTCTAGGTATTCTAAATGTTTATTCCTAGTTGTATCAAGTTGTCCAAAGATCCTAATTGCAGGCATGCTTGGTATAATAACGTAACCAAACAATTTAAGTCTGGACCTGCATGGGCCGCCACTAAAATATGTCACGACCCGTTACCCAAATTGTTGGGCCGGGCCGAGCTATGTCCAACCTACGCTTGGTTAAAGTGTAGTAAGTTGTTCTAAGAATAGACAATAAAGGATCTAAGCTGCTAACAGTTCTAATTTTACATTTAAAGGTTCATCACAACACGGTATCTATAAGCGAAAGTAAACAAGTACAGACTTAATAATAAACTTTCAAGTATCTAACTGGAGACAAAGTCCAGTATCCAAATATAAGTTCAAAACAAAGTCTAAGTCTCAAAACACATAAAAAATATCTAAACAAGGTTCCCCGTTGGGGCCTTTTCTGGAGCAAAGGCCAGGTCCTCAATGCAGTACCATAATATGTATCACATAGCATATCCTTCTCGAAAAGTGAACCTACAACGTTATCATGTCAGAACGGGAGCAAGTACAACCTCTATGACTAAAGTACTGAATATATAATGAAAGAGATGTACAACAAGAAACGTGGTGTGATAAGTCTATAAAATAGGAAATACTGAAAACATGACCTCATGGTACAACTGGGATCACAGTATAATAGTAACATAGGGAATATGGCATATCTAGAATCATGGTATGACTGGAATCACAGTAAAATACATTTGTCAAGGTGACACATGTATATCTAATGTTTAAAACTGGAGCAGGTATGTGATCGTCAATAGGTATAAAATGTACTGTGGTACAAGTATCTAAAATGTACTTCCATACAAGTAAATAAGCGATAGATGTACATACGTACAGATACAGCTGGTGCGCCTACGACAAGGTATACATATAAATGTCAACCTTGCTTGGTACATACGTACGGGAGAGGGGGGGCATAATCACGTACTCAACTATCAGTTTTCCCATAACCCAGGTTCTGTAAGTCCCCTGAATTTCTGGGATTTATTTTTGAATTTTTCAAATAATTCATTCTCGATAATTAATTTTGATTAAATTAATTTTGATCATTAAATGCTCTTTACCGTGACTTGGAATTCTAGTGCATTAGGGATGCCAGTCTCTGGAAACTTCCTTCTTGGAGTTTGTAGTAGACGAGATTATCTTCACATTGACATTTCGTGTCCCACTCGAACTTGTTCCTTTGTGCTCTTTTTGCTTCGCACAAGTTCGGGTCAATTTAGTCTATTTAATTATTAATTGATTTTCCACTTTTTTTCTTGATCCTCATATGCACGATCCCATGACTTTCAATTTAGGAGCACAAGGCTAGTCTTTTTCTTGAAACCAACTTGTCATGCCTGATCTACTCGAGACGCTCTTCACCCATGACCTTCGTGTCCCACTCAGACATACCATCTTGTGCTTCATTTTCTTCGCACAACTTTCGGGTCAATTTAGGCCAATTAATTATCTACCGTAATTTGTGACCTGACTTCCAATTTAATTTCGGGACCCGACATCAACCCAACCTAGCCTACCCCAAATATGGACATGGCCCACATGAAGCCTACTATCCGTCTGACACTTGTGTCCCATTTATTTGAGCCCCCACATGCTACTTATATACCCATGATTATAAATACCTAAAAATAATTTATTTATTGCACCTAGTCCATTTTGGCCCAACCCGGCTCCACTGAATCCAATTCCAGCTCCATGTTACCCTCCATCATGACTGCCCATACACCCCACTGATATTTTTCCTCTACCCTAAATATCTCTCTTTATGTATAAATATCTAATTCTCTCATTTGTATATATATACACATATATATACATATTATATATATATACATATATAATATCTCTCTATCTCTCTCTACAAACTCACCCCCTCACCTCACTCTCTCACTCCCTTCACAGCCGACTACTCCCTTCCTCTTTTTATTTTTTTGTCTCTTAAATATCTCCCTCTTTAATTATTATACACACACACATATATTATTATATAATCTCCTATCACTCTCTCTCTCCCTTTATTTCCACACACACAAATTAACTCTCCCCCTCTCTCTTGTACACGCACACCCCACCCCTACTCTCAGCCGACATCCCCCCATCTCCTTCTTCTTCCTCATCATTATTTTCTTCTACTCCTTCATTTTCTTCTTCTTCATGGCACCATCACCCCCACCATCATCTAACACCATCACCACCACCTCTCATCCTCCTATTCTCCACCCTCCATAATCACCACTCTCACCACCTCCTCCGTCTGCTGGCCACGCAACCGCTGGGCCGCCGCCGCGCTGCGCCACCGCCGCCCTGGCCGTGCGTATACCACGTACGCTGCAGCAGCTGTGCCAGCAGCAGCAACAAACAACAATAGCAGTAGCAGCAGCGCATGTTGCTGCGCGGGTGGCCGCGCCACCGCGTGCCACCGCGTGGCCGGCCACCCATGGCCGGGCAACCTCGGGCGAGGCCTCCCTTGCCCCTCCGTCGTCCCCGACACGAGAAATGGGCTATCCGTGCGTTTTGCACGAGATCCCGCCGTGACGCGCGCGGGAACGGAACACAAAATTCGGGCCCAGGACAACAACTTCGTGCAGATGTTTTGGAAAATTCGACCGTTGGATCGGCGATTTCCTTGCTCTGTCTCAATCTTGGTATATACCCCTTCATCCCTATCAAATTTCACCCGATAATTTTGTCGTTTGATACACCAAAACCGGCCACCAAGTTGATACTTTAAATTGTGTTATTTTGGACAGTTTTGTGGAGCCGACTTCGTCGACTCGTATCTCCTCCGTCGCAGCTCCGTCTGGCATTTCATCAGTTCCTGTGCGAAGCTGGTATAACCCTCTTCCTACCCCTCCAGTTTCGTTATTTTATGAAAACATGTTTGGTTGGTTGAATTCGACGCCAAAGTCGGCCGTCCGAATTCATAATTTCCAAGTTATAAAATTCCATTTTCGAACCCGAGACTCCGGATTAAATTTTCTGACACCACTAGTAGACTCGTGGCATCGTTCTAGCATGTTTTCATATAAAGTTTGTTAGATTTGGAGGACGTGAGCACTGACACGCATTTCGGTGCAAAGTGGGTCCCACAGTCCGGGTCAACGGGACTTTTTGACGCCGGCTCATCGGAATCCAATTTCGGATATACCGTTGAGTCTGTATCGTCATTCTGGACTCGTTAACATATAATTTGCTATGTTTTAGTGGACATTGGTTCCGGCACGCATTTCGGTACAAGTCGAATACCAATATCTGGGTCAACGGGTCATTTTGAGTTCGGCTCATCGGAATCCAATTCCGGATATACCGTTGAGTTTGTATCATCATTCTGGACTCGTTGATATATAATTTGCTGAGTTTTGAGGACATTGGCTCCGACATGCTTTTCCGTGCAAATCGAATTCTAATATCCGGGTCAACGGACCAATTTGAGATCGGGTCATCGAAATCCAATTCTGGATATACAGTTGGGTTCGTATCGTCATTCTGGATTCGTGGACATATAATTTGTTAGGTTTAGTACACTTTTATTTTGGCACATTTTTCGGTACAAAATAGATCCGACACGGATACCATTTTGGCCCAAAATTACCTTTTTGCCCCTGTATCCAAATTGGACTTATGGATAGGCTATCCTAGCTGATTTGACCATTTTGGACACATTGGTGATGGTTGTTTCACCATCCGATAACACCTGTAGGTTTTCACCCTTTTATTATAATCATTCTCTTTTTATTCGTATTTTTTTAGACCCTTATATCGGATTTGAGATCCATCGATTCCAGTGATTTCACAACCACTGAAATTGAATGTGTTGACCCTGTTTGACCAAGATATATGGTATCTTGGTTGGTAATGTTTAGGAATAGTATGCTTAGGCTATTTTTGACCTCGGTTGACCAAGTTTGACTATTTTGACCAAAGGTCAACTATCAGTCAACACTTAGCCTAGAAATGTCTAAAAATTTACCAGAGTTGACCAGTTGACCAAAAGTCAATTGTAAGTCAACCTTTGACCTAGTTCGACCTAGTTTGACTTGGTTTGACTTTCTGTGACCTAGTTTGACCTAATGTGACTCAGTGTGACCTAGTTTGACTTAGTTGGACTGAGATTGACCTAGATTACATAGTTTATACTATAGAATCAAGCCTAACATTGTTGAACCCTAATTAGCTTATATATATCGTTTCTTTAGGTCTATGGCATCACTCTGAGCATCGACCCCATTGACAGCTCAGGACCGCAGGCGAGTACATTCACTGATAGTTTTCATTGTCTTGATATCTGCTATATCTGATTCAGTCGTAGTGTCTTACTTGATTTCCAGTCACGATAGTTCACGGACTAGTATATGTTGGATCATGACATGAGATGTTGTTCCTAGATTTTTTTGGTATATATGTACATTTCCTGCCTTGTTCCATGTACTTGTATAGACACCGATTCCTGAGAGGGAGTAGCTATCCTCTTAGGGAATCTCGTGTCATGACGTGTCATGTCTAAGTCCATTATACTATTCGGGGATGGAAAATTATTAGGGGCTATGTGATCCAAGCCACCCTGTCACTATTCTTGTGCTCGTGCCACTTTTCCCTCACGTAGGGTGTAGCGAGATCCTATTTGCCTTGTGCTCGTTATCTAGGTTGGCCGGCGTGACTTTTCGTTGAGGCCACCGCGGATTGCCGGGCCAAGTGGATAGCCTGTCCTGTCACTTATCCCAAGCCGATCACATTACGCTCTAATAATTCAAGGCACATTTTATATTTACTTTATCTTATCATATATCCTGCTCTGTTCTACATTCAGTACTTTCTCACCATGCTATGATATTCAGTTACTCATATGTTCTACATGCCTCTATGATGTACCTTGATTGGAGACTAAGTTCTGCTCGGGAGAAGGGTTATAACCCCGGTCCTTGTTTGGTTTAAGGGTTATAACTCAGCTTCCGAACGGTTTCCAAGTCTTCATATATCTTTGTCTTGTATTTCATTATTCTGTCTCTTATAGAATTTGTCAATTCACATGGAACTGCTGTTAGTGTTTTTACTTGCTCATTTTCTTGACAGGATACCGTTGATAATATTTTAGGAATTGTTATACCATTTATTGGACTTCATGATGTTGCTAGCTGAGGTGGATCTCACTATTCTTCTATGTGAGTTGCCTAGTAGTTATCCTTAGTTCGTCTTATTTTTTCTTCTTTATTTTCCTGTCTTATGATTCCTTCTAGTAGTTTCTTGTTGTTCTTGTGCATTAGTTATCTTTCTCGTCTTATCTTCCTTAGTTTTCGTGATGTGACATGAGTACATTTCTAGTTATGGATCTTTAGATGTTGTAGTTAGTATCGGGTACTTGACAGCGTTCTACCGTCGATACTGCGGCGTAGGCTGGGCGTGGCCCACGTATTCGTATCCATATATCCGGGTGCGGGTCGTGACAGGTTCTAACATGTAAGAGCTACTGAGATCGGTATAAAGCACGGTAGGTACTGTAAGCCCCCTGAAATTTCGGGAATTATTTTTAATTTTTCAAAAATGAATTATTATTTTTTCTCATTTTTTTCATCTACTCAAAAATATCTCTACATATATAAATATCTTATTTTCCTTTATCTTATATATTATATATATATATCCTTCTCTCTCTCTCCTCCTTAAAACACTCACACACCACCTCACCCTTTTCCATCACCAACAAGAACACCCCCCCTATTCAGCCGACTTCACAGCCCCCCTCTCTCTTCAAATATCTTCCTCTCTCTCTCTACTATTCTCACACTCTCTCTACAATAACACACACACACAAATTTCTTTCTCTCTCTCTCAACAAACACACACACCCCTACTCCACCACCACAGCCCCCCCTCACGTACACCACCACCACCATGAGCAACACCACCTACAGCCACCACCTCCACCTCTCTTCCTCCTCCATTAAAGCCATCACCACCACCATTCTCTTCATCACCATCCCCACCATGCAACCCCACCACCATCAACTACACCATAACC
Organism: Iris pallida; assembly: GCA_029216955.1. NCBI lineage: Eukaryota > Viridiplantae > Streptophyta > Magnoliopsida > Asparagales > Iridaceae > Iris > Iris pallida. The sequence goes on along the minus strand of JANAVB010040218.1, from coordinate 13,404,180 downwards.
ATCACCGCTCCACCCCGGCGCCGTCATCGCCCCATCGTGCGCCGCCCAGTGCCTCGCCGTGCGCCACCACGAGTGGCAGCAGCAGCGTGGCAGCAGCAGCAGCGTGGCAGCAGCACAGCAGCCGTGGCGCGCCAAGCCGGCCGACCGCGTGCCGCCGCCGCCGCCGCCGACGAGCCCTCCCATCTGTGCGCGACTTCGGCGAACCCCCGGGCAGGCCCCAGTAGTGCAACCCCTCATCCCCGGCGCGTACGATAGGCAATTCGTGCGTTTTGCACGGAATCCCGTCAACGCGCGCGCGTTTCGAACTTCAGAATTCGCGTCTTGGGATAGCGACTTCGCGTACATTTTTCGGAAGATCCGACTGTTGGATCGGCAATTTCCTTACTCCGTCTCAATCTCGGTATATACCCCTTCATCACTCTCAAATTTCATCCGTTAATTTTATCGTTTGATACATCAAAACCGGCCACCAAGTTGACGTTTTAATTTGTACAGTTTTTGGACAGTTTTGCGACGCCAACTTCGCGGGTTCGTATCTTCGTCGTCGCAGCTCCGTTTTGCGCGCTACCAGTTCCGGTGCACAGCTGGTATAACCCGCTTCCTGCCCCCTTTAGATTTCATTTCAGTTTGAGCTTGTTAGGTCGGTCGAATTCGACGCCAAAGTTGGCCGTTCGAATTCTTAGTGTTGCACTTGTAAAATTCTATTTTTGAACCCGGGACTCCGGATTCAATTTCTGACACCACCAGTAGACTCGTGGCATCGTTCTGGCCTGTTTTCATATAAAGTTTGTTAGATTTGGAGAACATGGGCCCTGACACGTATTTCGGTGCAAATCGGGTCCCACTTTCTGGGTCAACGGGTCATTTTGAGTTCAGCTCATCGGAATCCAATTCCGGATATACCGTTGAGTTCGTATCGTCATTCTGGACTCGTTTACATATAATTTGCTGAGTTTTGAGGACATTAGCTCCGACACGCTTTTCCATGCAAATCGGAATTTCAATGTCCTGGTCAACGGACCAATTTGAGATCGGGTCAACGGAATCCACTTCTGGATATACCGTTGGATTCGTATCGTCATTCTGGATTCGTGGACAAATAATTTGTTAAGTTTTGTGCACTTTTATTTCGACACATTTTTCGGTGCAAAGTGTGTCCAGCGACGGACATCATTTTGGCCCAAAATTACCGTTTTGCCCCTGTGTCCAAATTAGATTTTTGGACAGGCTATACTAGCTGATTTGACCATTCTGTACACGTTGGTGATATTTATTTTATCATCCGACAACATCTGTAGGTTTTTACCCTATTATTATAATCTTTCTCCTTTTGTGGTATTTTAAGTTCCATCGATTCCGGTGATTTCACAATCACTGAAATTGAATGGGTTGACCCTGTAGATGTTTATAGAGACTAGCCTTGACCCTGTTTGACCATGGTTGACTGCTTTGACTGAACGTCGAAGTAGAGTCAACATTTGACCTAGGTTAGACTAGTTTGACCTTGGTTGACTAGAGTTGACCAGTTGACCAAAAGTCAACTGTAAGTCAACCATTGACCCAGTTTAACCTAGTTTGACTTGGTTTGACTTCTTGGGACCTAGTTTGACTTCGTTGACTGAGTCTGACCTAGATTATGTAGAGAATCAAGCCTAATACTGTTGAACCCTAATTAGTTTATATATATCTTATCTTTAGGTTTGTGGCATCACTCTGAGCATCGACCCCATTTGACAGCTCAGGACCGCAGGCGAGTACATTCACTGATAGTTTTCATTGTCTTGATATCTGCTATATCCGATTCAGTCGTAGTGTCTTACTTGATTCCCAGTCACGATAGTTCACGGACTAGTATATGTTGGATCATGACATGAGATGTTGTTCTAGGATTTTCTTGGTATATATGTACATTTCCTGCCTTGTTCCATATACTTGTATAGACACCGATTCCTGAGAGGGAGTAGCTATCCTCTTAGGAAATCCCGTGTCATGACGTGTCATGTCCAGGTCCATTATACTATTCGGAGATGGGAAATTATTAGGGGTTATGTGATCCAAGCCACACTGTCACTATTCATGTGCTCGCGCCACTCTTCCCTCACAAAGGGTGTAGCGAGATCCTCTTGCCTTGTGCTCGTTATCCAGGTTGGCCGGCATGACTTTTCGTTGAGGTCACCGCGGATTGCCGGGCCAAGTGGATAGCCTGTCCTGTCACTTATCCCAAGCTGATCACATATCGCTCTAATAATTCAAGGCACATTTTTTTATTTACTTATCTTATCATATATCCTGCTCTGTTCTACATACAGTACTTTTCACCATGCTATGATATTCAGATTACTCACATGTTCTACATGCCATTATATTGCACCTTAATTGGAGACTAAGCTCTGTTCGGGAGAAGAGTTACAACCCCGGTCCTTGTTTGGTTTAAGGGTTGTAACTCAGCTTCCGAACGGTTCCCAAGTCTTCATATATCTTTGTCTTGTAGTTTATTATACTGTCTCTTATAGAATTTGTCAATTCATATGGAACTGCTGTTAGTGCTTGTACTTGCTCATTTTTCTGACAGGATACCGTTGATAATATTTTAGGAGTAGTTGTGACATTAGTGGACTTCATGATGTTGCTCGCTGAGGTGGATCTCACTATTCTTCTATGTGAGTTGCCTGGTAGTTATCCTTAGTTCGTCTTCTTTTTCCTTCTTTATTTCCCGTCTTATGATTCCTTCTAGTAGTTTCTAGTTGTTCTTGGGCTTTAGTTATCTTTCTCGTCTTATCATCCCTAGCTGTTATGATGTGACTAGAGTATATTTATAGTTATAGGCCTTCTAGACGTAGTGTATATTTATTGGGTACTAGACAGCGTTCTACCGTCGATATTGCGACGTAGGCTGGGCGTCGTCTACGTATTCGTACCCGTATATCCGAGTGCGGGTCGTGACAGGTACTGATAGCAGTATAAAGCATAGTGAAACATGTACTGAGAACTAATAAGAAGCATGTGAAGATATAAGAACTGTCCTAAGCATGGCAGGTACTGAAAGTAATACAACATGTAAAGATTTAACTTGCTACCTTAAGGATCAGTATTTTAACAGGGTTAATACATGTTCTAGCATTAAAAGACAGTAAATGAGTTTGTAGATGTACTTGCCTCGAGCAAAGCAAGAATACTAGTACGAAGATATAGATGTCCGGTGTCCTGTCAATAATGATATACAAACTCAGCATCTAAGTCATGTTCAAGATTACACTAGTGGTGTGACACGACTCCTGACTGGATACTAGCCAAGTGGGGACCTAGCATAAAAGTCTAATGTAGGGTGATACTATATCCAAACTAATTTTCTAGGGCCTTTACACTAGTGTAGGGTAAGGTCCAATACTACAATAACCCAATACAACACAAAATATTGAAAGTCGTAATTATTGATAGCAGTACTTATCCCAAGCTGATCACATATCGCTCTAATAATTCAAGGCACATTTTTTTATTTACTTATCTTATCATATATCCTGCTCTGTTCTACATACAGTACTTTTCACCATGCTATGATATTCAGATTACTCACATGTTCTACATGCCATTATATTGCACCTTGATTGGAGACTAAGCTCTGTTCGGGAGAAGAGTTACAACCCCGGTCCTTGTTTGGTTTAAGGGTTGTAACTCAGCTTCCGAACGGTTCCCAAGTCTTCATATATCTTTGTCTTGTAGTTTATTATACTGTCTTTTATAGAATTTGTCAATTCATATGGAACTGCTGTTAGTGCTTGTACTTGCTCATTTTCCTGACAGGATACCGTTGATAATATTTTAGGAGTAGTTGTGACATTAGTGGACTTCATGATGTTGCTCGCTGAGGTGGATCTTACTATTCTTCTATGTGAGTTGCCTGGTAGTTATCCTTAGTTCGTCTTCTTTTTCCTTCTTTATTTCCCGTCTTATGATTCCTTCTAGTAGTTTCTAGTTGTTCTTGGGCTTTAGTTATCTTTCTCGTCTTATCATCCCTAGCTGTTATGATGTGACTAGAGTATATTTATAGTTATAGGCCTTCTAGACGTAGTGTATATTTATTGGGTACTAGACAGCGTTCTACCGTCGATATTGCGACGTAGGCTGGGCGTCGTCTACGTATTCGTACCCGTATATCCGAGTGCGGGTCGTGACAGGTACTGATAGCAGTATAAAGCATAGTGAAACATGTACTGAGAACTAATAAGAAGCATGTGAAGATATAAGAACTGTCCTAAGCATGGCAGGTACTGAAAGTAATACAACATGTAAAGATTTAACTTGCTACCTTAAGGATCAGTATTTTAACAGGGTTAATACATGTTCTAGCATTAAAAGACAGTAAATGAGTTTGTAGATGTACTTGCCTCGAGCAAAGCAAGAATACTAGTACGAAGATATAGATGTCCGGTGTCCTGTCAATAATGATATACAAACTCAGCATCTAAGTCATGTTCAAGATTACACTAGTGGTGTGACACGACTCCTGACTGGATACTAGCCAAGTGGGGACCTAGCATAAAAGTCTAATGTAGGGTGATACTATATCCAAACTAATTTTCTAGGGCCTTTACACTAGTGTAGGGTAAGGTCCAATACTACAATAACCCAATACAACACAAAATATTGAAAGTCGTAATTATTGATAGCAGTACTTATCCCAAGCTGATCACATATCGCTCTAATAATTCAAGGCACATTTTTTTATTTACTTATCTTATCATATATCCTGCTCTGTTCTACATACAGTACTTTTCACCATGCTATGATATTCAGATTACTCACATGTTCTACATGCCATTATATTGCACCTTGATTGGAGACTAAGCTCTGTTCGGGAGAAGAGTTACAACCCCGGTCCTTGTTTGGTTTAAGGGTTGTAACTCAGCTTCCGAACGGTTCCCAAGTCTTCATATATCTTTGTCTTGTAGTTTATTATACTGTCTCTTATAGAATTTGTCAATTCATATGGAACTGCTGTTAGTGCTTGTACTTGCTCATTTTTCTGACAGGATACCGTTGATAATATTTTAGGAGTAGTTGTGACATTAGTGGACTTCATGATGTTGCTCGCTGAGGTGGATCTCACTATTCTTCTATGTGAGTTGCCTGGTAGTTATCCTTAGTTCGTCTTCTTTTTCCTTCTTTATTTCCCGTCTTATGATTCCTTCTAGTAGTTTCTAGTTGTTCTTGGGCTTTAGTTATCTTTCTCGTCTTATCATCCCTAGCTGTTATGATGTGACTAGAGTATATTTATAGTTATAGGCCTTCTAGACGTAGTGTATATTTATTGGGTACTAGACAGCGTTCTACGGTCGATATTGCGACGTAGGCTGGGCGTCGTCTACGTATTCGTACCCGTATATCCGAGTGCGGGTCGTGACAGGTACTGATAGCAGTATAAAGCATAGTGAAACATGTACTGAGAACTAATAAGAAGCATGTGAAGATATAAGAACTGTCCTAAGCATGGCAGGTACTGAAAGTAATATAACATGTAAAGATTTAACTTGCTACCTTAAGGATCAGTATTTTAACAGGGTTAATACATGTTCTAGCATTAAAAGACAGTAAATGAGTTTGTAGATGTACTTGCCTCGAGCAAAGCAAGAATACTAGTACGAAGATATAGATGTCCGGTGTCCTGTCAATAATGATATACAAACTCAGCATCTAAGTCATGTTCAAGATTACACTAGTGGTGTGACACGACTCCTGACTGGATACTAGCCAAGTGGGGACCTAGCATAAAAGTCTAATGTAGGGTGATACTATATCCAAACTAATTTTCTAGGGCCTTTACACTAGTGTAGGGTAAGGTCCAATACTACAATAACCCAATACAACACAAAATATTGAAAGTCGTAATTATTCAATAAATAAATCAAACTGTTCACTAAGTTCCAACAATTTTTGAGATAGAAAAAAAGCTCAAATATACATAAAATAAAGTACCAAAATGATCCTTGTTAATTATAAAATTTATAATATTTTTTCTGGAATTTATAAACCTTCATAAATATTTATTAAAAATCAGCAAACACATGTATCCTGAAAATGAGTTTTGTTTTCTTATTTTTATAAAATACCAAAAGTACTTACTAAATGCTGAAAATTATAATAAATTAGATAAATTAACATAGTATTTAAATATAATTTTTTCTAGATTTTTACAGCAATTAAAATATATATAAAAATTCAAAAACAGCAAGTAACAATTTCTGAAAAAATAATTAATTACAAATTAAGGATGATACAAAGCAAAATCTACGATGTCGTCGGATGATAAAATAAATACCATCAACGTGCCCAGAACGGAAAAATTAGCTATGATAGCCTACCCATAAGTCCAATTTAGACACAGGGGCAAAACGGTAATTTCGGGTCAAAATGATGTCCGTCGTTGGACACACTTTGCACCGAAAAATGTGCCAGAATAGAAGTCTACGAAACCTAGCAAATTATATGTCTACGAATCTAGAATGATGATACGAACCAAATGGTATATCCGAAATAGGATTCCGATGCGCCGATCTCAAAATGACACGTTGACGCGGACATTTAGAATCTGGTTTGCACCGAAATGCGTGTCGGAGCAAATATCTTCAAAACTCAGCAAATTATATGTCAACGAGTCCAGAATGACGATAAGAACTCAACGGTATATCTGGAATTGGATTCCGATGAGCCAATCTCAAAGTGACCCATTGACTCGAAATGTGGGACCCGCTTTGTACCGAAATACGTGTCAGGGCCCACGTTCTCCAAATCAAGCAAAATTTATATAAAAATATGCCAGAATGACGCCACGAGTCTACTGGTGGTGTCAGAAATTGAATCCGGAGTCCCGGGTTCAAAAATGGAATTTAACAAGTGCAAATTAAAGAATTCGGACGGCCAACTTTGGCGTCAAATTCGACCAACCAAACGTGCTTATAATAAAACGAAACTTAAAGGAGGCAGGAAGAGGGTTATACCAGCTGCGCACAGGAACTGGTAGCACGTCAACCGGAGCTGCAACGGCGGAGTTACGAGCTGACGTAGTCGGCTCCACAAAACTGTCCAAAAATAGTACAATTTAAACGGTCAACTTAGTGGCCAGTTTTGAGGTATCAAACGACAAAATTAACGGACGAAACTTGAGAGAAATGAAGTGCTATATACCGAGATTGAGATAGAGCAAGGAGTTCGCCGATCCAACGATCGGATCTTCCAAAAAATATGTACAAAGTTGCTGTAACGGAGCACTATTTTCGAGTTCAAAACTCGCGCGCGCCGACGGGATTCCGTTCAAAATGCACGAATAGCCTATGCGTCGCACCGGAGAAGTGGGCGGTGGCCTCGGGGTGGTCGCCTGGGGTGCGAGCACGGCCGGGGGGGCTCGTCGGTGGCGGCGGCTGGCCGCAGTGGCACGCGCCATGCGCCCAATGGCACGCGGGGGTGGCACGGCAGCCACTGCTGCTACTCGCAGCTGCTACGCTGCTGCTGCTGCTGCTCGGCAGCACGGGGGTGCTCGCCGGCCTGGCTCGAGGGCTGCGGCGGTGGCCGTGGAGGCGATGGCGGACGGTGGTGGTGGTTCGGGTGGTGGAGTGGTGTGGTGTTGGTGATGGAGTAGTATTGATGGTGGGGATGGTGATAAAGAATGGAGGAAGAGAAGGGGAAAAAGTAGGAGGTGTTGGTGTTGCTTACAGCCATGGAGGGAGGAGGAATGAAGGAGGTGCTCGGCTACCATAGGGGGTTCGACCGAGTATAGGAGAGAAAGAGATGGAGATTTGTATGTGTGTGTGTGTTAGTATAATAAAGAGAGAGAGAGAGAGAGAGAGAGAGAGAGGTGTTGTATATATAAATAGAAAGAGAGAGAGAGAGAGTGATATTTGAGAGAGATATTTGAGAGAGTGTGAGAGGGAAGTCGGTCAAAAGGGGGGTGTTCGGCTGGCATGGTGATGGGGAGTGAGGTGTGTGTGTAAGTGTAAAGTGAGAGAGAGAGTGTTATTTATATATATATATATGTGTATATATATATATATATATATAAGAATTAAAAATGATATGTTTTGTTAAAGGGGAAGAGATATTTTCAAAATAGGAAAAATAGAAAAATTATGTGGGGTGTTTGGATAGTCATGAGAGGACAATATGGAGCTTGGGTTCGGGTTCGGTCGAGCCGGGTCGGGTCAAAATCCGACTGGAGGCAATAATTGGATTTAAATAGGTATTTATGATCAGGGGTAAGTAAGTAACATGTGAGAACTCAAATAAATGGGACACAAGTACTATCATGTGGATAGTAGGCTTCATGTGGGTCATGTCCATACTTTGGGTCGACTAGGTTGGATCGATGTCGGGTCCCAAAATTAAATTGGAAATTAAATCAGGTTTCATGGTAGATAATTAATTGGCCTAAATTGACCCGAAAGTTGTGCGTAGGAAATGAAGCATAAAATGGAGTGTCTGAGTGGGACACGAAGGTCATGGGTGAAGAGCGTCTCGAGTAGATCATTTATGAGAAGTTGGTTCTGAGAAAACAACTGGTCTGGTGCTCCTAAATTAAAAGCCACGGTAACATGCAAACGATGATCAAAGATAAAAGTAGGAATAATTATTCAACGATTAATTGGTCTAAGTTGACCCGAAGTTGCGCGATATAAAAAGAGCACAAGGGAACGAGTTTAAGTGGGACATGATATATCAAAACGAAGATAATCTTGTCTACTACAAAACTCGTAAAGAGAGTTTACAGAGATTGGCATCCCTGACGCTCCAGAAGTCAAAGTCACAGGAAAGAACATTAATAATCAAAACTATTAAATAATAAAACACTTATCGAAAATAATTCATTTAGAAAATTTAAAATAGCCCTGAAATTCAGGGGGCTTACATCATATCATAGTTTTCAATCATATATTGTTTTAGTTTGTTTAGTTTATCGTTCTTGGACCGAGAACTTGCATGTCGTTGATGACCTAGTATTTGTTCACTATATAAACGCTTGACCGAAGAGGAGACACTGCCTCTATATGGCGTGGATGAGTCTTATGAGCAATACAAGCTGAGGCTAAAATATCAACTTTATTTTGTGTAGATGTGCAGTCCTTTATATATCTATTTTATCTTTTGGGACAAACTACATTTGTGAGATTATGAATAGGGCTGTAAAATGGACAAAATAGTCCATTGTCCGTACGAGTCCGGCTCGATAAATTGTTCGACCATGGGCCGTCTAATCGAATTAATGGACAGAGTTCGAACATTTTTCTGTATCCGTTTTGAAATCGGACCCGGGCTCGGTCAAATTCATGTCTGGCCCGAATGTTCGTTGGGCCAATTACATAGCCAAGGATTTTATGGTAACTTTGTTTACTTGTAGGTTATATTCATATTCACATGAGTCATTAAGGACACACAGCTGTTCTTCTTTCCAATTTATTTCCAAACCCCAAATAACAAGCAACCGCCATGTCCGCCACCAAGCCGACGACGCCTCGATTTCTCATCAATCATGCAAAAATTATCGAGCATGATGATTCATTTTTCAACAACGGTAATTACTCTAAATCTTCTCCTTAATCTTCTCCATTCCTATAAATTCTACCAAAATCATGGGTTCCAATCCATATCACCAACAGTTTATAAACCCACCAGGAGAAACCCTTATTTGCCCAATAGAAAATCGATCTGCCAAAGTGTTTCTCTTCTTCACTTCTTTGCCTCTTTCGTCTCTTTGTTGTTTTGCTAGCCATGGCTTCTCCACAACCAAATCCAAGTAAGTTTTGTCATATTTCTTATTTTTTGTTTGGGATTTTTTCTTCCAAATCATTAAATCTGAGAAAAACTTAAATTTGTAGTATTTATATTTTCATTATTTCAATTATTTGTCAAATTTGATTTTTTTCCCTTAATTATATATTGTACCAAATACCATCTTGTTCATTTTCAATTTTTTCCAAAAATTATGGTGATCAGGAATAAGAGTATGGATAGGTAGGTAGTAGAGGAGATAAAAATGGATTTGTTTTGTTTAAGTTTTATGTTTCTTTTCCTAATACTAAACAAATGTGTTTTAATGTTTTCTTTTGCCGTTGAGGCAGATTGATTACAGTGAGTTTAATGTAGCAGTGAAAACTGTCATATATGGCTTGATTACACTGAATAAATATGTAATTAACTAGTGAACAAAAAAAAAACATATGGTTTGATTACACTGTAAAAAACATATGGCTTGATTACCCCTCAACGGCAAAAAAAAAAGTGTTTTAATGTGTTTTAAGTGAACAAATCAAGTTTTCAATGTTTATGGAGTCTGTTAGGTCAGTGATTACATCGAGTTTAATTGCTGCCTTTTATTATTAGTGATGTTGAGTAAAAAAATTTGTTGGAATTAGTTCTCAGAACTTATGAGAATGTTATCATTCCATTCAAGATATATTAATTTTAGTTTATATTGACAACTTTTGAGTAGAACCCTGAATATTAACACAAATTTAATTTTACACATAATAATTTTTTAGAACTAATTTTGATTTGCCCTTTATACTTTTACATGGTATAAATCTATTGATGTTCTAATCTAGAATATATTGATTTTTTTCTATGCATATGAATTGTTGTTGAATTGCTTCATTTTTAGGTTTGGATGTTGTTGTAAATGCCCAACAACATCAAGAGGATCCCATTAGTGATGGTGACATTCAGATTGTGGATGGTACGGGTGGCGATGGAATTGCTGATGGAACTGAAAAGAAATCGAGGAAAAGAACTTCCTCTGTCTGACTTGAGTTCTCTAAAATTGAAGAGCAAGGTAAGGATGGTATTATAAAGTTGTTTGCTAAGTGCAACCATTGTCAAACAAAGTTAACTAGATCTGCGGATGGGTGCACATGGGTGCACAACCACATTCAAAATACATTATAAATAAATGTCGTGTTCGTCTCGCCATACAAAAAAAAAATTGTTGGGTAAAGATTTTTTTACTCGAAAAACCTTCAGATGATGGTTTGATTGGGCAATTGGCTCTCCACAAGTATGATAAGAATAAGGTTAGGGAGTCATTGGCTACATTGATAACTGTGCATGAATACCCATTTAAGATGGTTGAGCATGAATTTTTTGTGTTGTTTTGCCAAATGTTGAATCCAGAGTTTGAAAAGATATCACGAGTTACAGTGAAAAATGATTGCATGAAGTTGTATGCATCAGAAGAAAAAAAGTTAGCAGAAGTGCTAGAGGGTGTGAGTAGAATTAGTTTGACATCTGATTTATGGACATCAAATCAGACAGTCGGATATATGTCTCACATGTCATTTTCTTGACACGAAATGGACGCTACAAAAGCGGATTTTAAACTTTTATAGTCTGCCACCACCACACACTGGGCTTGCTATTGCCGATGCTATTTTTGCTTGTCTTTTAGATTGGAGAATTGAAAATAAAATATCTTCAATAACACTTGATAATGCATCTTCAAATGATGTAGATGTGAGAAATTTAAAGAAATTTTTTTCAATGAAAGGTAGACTTTACTTCAGAGGGAAGGTTTTTCATGTTCGATGTTATGCACATGTTTTACATCTAATGGTGCAGGATGGACTGAATGAGATAAAAGAAGTAATTCAAAAAATATCCGCGAAAGTGTGAAGTAACTTAAAATGTCGCCTCAACGACTTCATAAGTTTGCTGATATAGTTAAACAGTTGCAACTTCCTGTCTCTAAACGTTTAGTTCTTGATGTCCCTACCCGTTGGAACTCAACTTATGCAATGCTAGATTGTGCTTTAAAATTTAAAAAAGTTTTTTTGATGTATCAAGAGAGGGATCCTTCCTACACTTGGCTGCCATCCACGATGGATTGGGAGAGGACTGAATCCGTATGTATGATTTTGAAAGTTTTTAGTGAAGCCTCTAATGTCATTTCTGGTACTTCTTATCCAACTTTAAACTTGTTTCTTCCAGAGCTTTGGAAAATTAAGCAAACCTTGAATGATAAGTCATTGGAATTTGAAGAAACCTTTTATATGAAGAAAATGTTGGATAAAATAAAGATTAAGTTTGATAAGTATTGGGGTGATTGTAATCTACTGATGTCTATTGTCACGACCCGCACCCGGATATATGGGTACGAATACGTGGGCCACGCCCAGCCTACGCCGCAGTATCGGCGGTAGAGCGCTGTCAAGTATACTAAACTAACTACAACATCTAAAGATCCATAACTAGAAATGTACTCATGTCACATCACGAAAACTAAGGAAGATAAGACAAAAAATAATAACAATATCACTATAACAACTAGAATCTACAATGATCATAAGACAGAAAAATAAAAAAGGAACAACAAGACTAACTAAGGATAACTACCAGGCAACTCACATAGAAGAATAGTGAGATCCACCCCAGCTAGCAACATCATGAAGTCCAATACTGAGGGCACAACTACTCCTAAAATTTTGTCAACATATCCAGTCAGGATGGAACGAGTACATAAATCTCATAACAGATCTCAAGATAGAATAAAAGCCATAAGACTGTAAATAGAGCATATACAATAAAATCATGGAGTGTACATATATGTATCATGGCACGGTAAGCTGTAGAACTAGAGGTAGAACAGGAAAGTAGAACTGATCATGGTATGTACACAAATCAAGGTAAGCCATCTATCCAATGTGTGTGAGTAGTAGTTTCAACTTGTGGTCGGCTTGGGCACCTGTAAGTAACTGGCATGGCTAGTCATAAGTGCGGTATATGACTAACACTGTTCGGAAATGCAAGATGGATTTGATCACAGGCATACGCTACTACTCCCCCACCCCCAACTGGTAGAATGGATCCAAACAGGACACGTCACTGCACGGGATTCTATAAGAAGGGAGCAAGTCTTCTCTAGAATCGGTGACCACATATTGTGCAAGAGCTACAAGGAAGCTTATACAATACATCCCAAGCTAACAAGGAGCAACATCTCTCATCGAGATCCAGGAATACCAATACGTGAGAACCATGTGTCAGAAGTAAGTATATCTACACTAAGTACATGAATCATAACAGTTATCATAACTTGGGAAAATGTTATCAGATAATGTACTCGCCTGCGATCTGGTGGAATTTGTCAACTAAGTCCTAGAACGGTGCCTCGAGGACCTATAGATAACAAGACGTATTAATACTATGTTTAGGAAGTAAAGTCAAATCAAATTAAATCCTATTATGTCATTCTAGGTCAAGATCAGTCTATTTAGGTCAACCTTGGTCATAGGAGAACATTGGAAGTCAACCCATATCCGAGTCCATCTTGAACTCCGAAACCCATATCTTGGCCGTAGGCCAATATCTTAATTTACCCTTTTACTAAATTCGACTCACTCACAAACCCTCTCTAATTTGATTTCCTACATTCCCTTCTCCTTATTCTTCTTCTTATTCTTCTTCTCCTTATTCTCCTTCTCCTTCTCCTTCTCCTGATTCTCCGTCTCCTTCTCCTTATTCTCCGTCTCCTTCTCCTTATTCTTCATCTTATTCTTCTTCTTATTCTTCTTCTCCTTATTCTCCTTCTCCTTATTTTCCGTCTCCTTCTCCTTATTTTTCGTCTTATTCTTCTTCTTATTCTTCTTCTCCTTATTCTCCGTCTTATTCTTCTTCTTATTCTTCTTCTCCTTATTCTCCTTCTCCTTATTCTTCGTCTTATTCTCCGTCTCCTTCTCCTTATTCTCCGTCTTATTCTCCGTCTCCTTCTCCTTATTCTCCGTCTCCTTTTCCTTATTCTCCGTCTTATTCTCCGTCTCCTTCTCCTTATTCTCTGTCTTACTGCTGCTCCTACTGCTATTCCTGCTAACTGCTGCTGCTGCCAGTGCTATGGCTAATGCTGCTGCTGCTGCTGCTACTTCTTATTCTCTTCATTTATATATATATATATATATATATATATATAATATATATATATATATATATATATATATATATATATATTTCATCTATATATATATATATATATAGACACTCACACACTAAAACACACACTCTCTCATGACACCACCACCACCACTCTCCTCTACACACACACAATACATATATATATATACTCATATATATAAAAAAAAAAAAAAAATATATATATATATATATATATATATATATATATATATATATATATATATATATATATTCCTCTATAAAAAGGAAAACCCCTAATAAATCCTTAAACTAGGTTTTTAGGAAAACCTATAAAAGCTATGGTCATAATGTGGAGAATGATCTCCTCTACATTTATTGTGAAGGAATAAATGCAAGAGAGAAAATTAATGGGGGTTAATGAGCATACCTAAAATTGGTTTCCTTGAGGAAGAAGAAGCTTCAAAAGAAAAGAGTGAAATGAAGAGAGAGAGAGATATATTAATTTGTGTGTGTAGATATTTAAAAGGGAGGAGGAGAGAGAGAAAGTGAGATATAGATGGGGGGGTGCTGCTCGGGTACAGGGGGTGTGAGCTGACATGGGGAGAGGAGAGGTGGTGTGTAGGTAGAGAGAGATAATTATATGTATATATGTATATATATATATAAGAGATATTTTAAGATATTTAATAAAGTGAGGAAAAGATATTTTTAAAATAGAAAAAGAGAAATATTGTGTGGGGTATTTGGACAGTCACGAGAGGACAACATGGGGCTTGGGTTCGGGTTCGGTCGAGCCGGGTCGGATCAAAATCGGACATGGTGCAATATTTGAATTAAAATAGGTATTTATGATCATGGAAAAATAAGTAGCATATGGGGGCTCAAATAAATGGGACACAAGTGTCAGGCGGGTAGTAGGCTCAATGTGGGCCATGTCCATATTTGGGGTCGACTAGGTTGGATCGATGTCGGGTCCCGAAATTAAATTGGAAGTCAGGTCACAAATTACGGTGGATAATTAATTAGCCTAAATTGAACCGAAAGTTGTGCGAAGAAAATGAAGCACAAAATAGAGTGTCTAAGTGGGACACGAAGGTCATGGGTGAAGAGCGTCTCGAATAGATCATTCATGAGAAGTTGGTTCTGAGAAAACGACTGGTCTGGTGCTCCTAAATTAAAAGTCACGGTAACGTGCATATGATGATCAAAAAAAAGAGTGGGAATTGAATTAATAATTAAATGGTCTAAATTGACCCGAACTTGCGCGAAGCAAAAAGAGTACAAGGAAACAAGTTCGAGTGGGACACGATATATCAACATGAAGATAATCTCATCTACTACAAACTCCAAGAAGAAAGTTTTCAGAGAATGGCATCCCGGATGCTCTAGAATTCCAAGTCACGGTAAAGAGCATTTAAAGATCAAAATTAATTATCGAGAATAAATTATTTGGAAAATTCGAAAATAAATCCCGAAAATTCAGGGGGCTTACATCCTACCCACCTTATAAAAATTTCGTCCTCGAAATTAAAGGTTGGTAGTGGGGCAAAAACATGATAGAAGATTTAGGCAATAGTCTAGGCACGATCCAAGATTGACGAGTTTTGCACGATCAAGATAATTAATTCAAAATTATTCAGACACGATGAGAGAATTGGCACGATAGAATCATGATACGAACAAAATCATATGTGCATGATTTCAAAATAAGTCAAGTCATTGGGCACGATTTTAGAGACGATTTAGAGAATCGAAGATATAATTGAAGTTCAAGTACGGGGTGATTTGTAGGACTTAGGTTGATGGAAATCAACCCGAAAGTCGCACAGGTCCGATCAAGATGAAAAGCTAATCATGACTAAAACAAGGTTTGGCATGGTTGAGATAAAATTTTAGACACAAACAAAAAATCAAAGTCAAGGTCTTATAGGCCCGATCAAAGATTAAGGAGTATGATTAATAAAATCCTGAAATACGATCCAAGTTCGAACGTGATTAAAATTGGAATTAGTCTAAGTTCACTTGGCACGATAGAGGTATGATAACGAAATCAAATCTTGAGCTTCGTCCGATTACAATCAAGTCAAAATTTTTATTAACAGGATTTCAGCTCGATGAAATTAGATTATAGGTCACATAAGCACAATCAAGATCCAAGTTCAGTTGTGAAAGACGATAAATCATGAATTCGAAATCAAGGTCCTAAAAGCACAATTTAGGAAGGAACCCAAGTCAATTAGGCACGGTAGAAAGTCAAGCATGTTCAATTCTAACATAAATAATTTCATAGTCATCCTAGTTAGTCGTGATTGAAAGTCAAAAAATTTAGGCACGAGTTTGAGGCAAGATAAAATGTATAGTTATGATCATTAAAATCACGGTCAAGGAAATCCCAAGTTGTCTTAGTCATGCCAATCATCTAGGCACGACTAATCACAAGGAATTTGGATGTAATCAGGAAATGAAATCAAGGTCGAAAAGAGTTTAGACACGAGTGTCCAAAATCCAAACATGATCAGAATCGGAAGTCAATGCACGAGAGTTAATAGCATTAAAATCCAACCACGATAAAAAAATTTGTTTCAACACGATCTAAGTTGATCAACCTTCGAGTAAATCAAAATTTGGACAAGATGGAGAATAAGATCAAAGAAGGCTGGGCACGAGAATCCAAGGATAAAAATCCAATACACAAAGGAATTTGAAGTCATCTAGAGTCTAGTCAGCAACCAAGACTCTTTGGCACGATAAACAAGACGACCAAAATTGATTGGTTATTGACAGAAGGGAATCAAAATCTTAACAGTATCAAAATTTAAGAAACAATTGAGATATAAAAATTTCAAAATTTTCAGAGTTTTTAAATGTAGATGAGAGATGTAGATATGAGATAGTTGATTGGTGATCAAGACATAGCTAAACAAGCAAAGGAAATGACGGTAAGATGAGAAAATCATCATGCGATGGGGGAAAAAATAATAATAAATAAGAAATAATGGTAGGAATTATCTTGCTCAATTGGTAAAAGAAGTAAATCAACTTAAGATATGACCTGATAACCATACACGTCTATCCAAAATCATGTTGCCAGAATTTATGCCACGCCAGTAAACATAGCTGCAATAAACGATAGAGTCCATAACTAAGGTATACACCCTATAATCATGTCATCTAGATTCCTTACCACGCCAACCGGAATGGCTGCAAGAGAATCTAAATTCCATAATTAGGATAGTATATCCAAAATCAGGCTCCATGTCCCTGTCAGGCTAGCTAATATGACTGCAATAAATTTCAAACTCCATAAGTAAAGTAGACATTTATCGTTCCCATCGTCTCCATCAAATATGTTTATCAGGATATCTTAACTCAATCCTTAAAAACTTATCTTCAAACAGAATCAAAATCTAAGTCAACAACGAACGATCACCAAGATTTAAAATTCAACAACGAATCAAAGATAAGTAGATGGAAACTAACGAAAACAGATTCCGAGATAGGATTTAGAAGAAAATTCTCATGAGATGTCCAAAGGTACTATCTAGGTCAAGATAAAAGAAAATCATTGGAATATAATCTAAAATAATTCCAACCTGATATGAGACTGGCAAATCATATTCTCGTCTCAACCTAGAAGATATATAAGTTCAACTTATACCTTCCCTCTGGGGTCCACAAACTCATT
Source organism: Iris pallida (assembly GCA_029216955.1). NCBI lineage: Eukaryota > Viridiplantae > Streptophyta > Magnoliopsida > Asparagales > Iridaceae > Iris > Iris pallida. The sequence goes on along the minus strand of JANAVB010040218.1, from coordinate 13,386,590 downwards.
CTAAGAAAGAATAAAGTTGATAATGGACAGATATTTCAGAAATCAGGACGAATGGAAACAAGTGGAAAAAGATTTGAAAGCCTTCGAAATAAGATTTCCATGAATCATCTCTGGAATCTACCAAAAGTTCCTAATATGTGACTGAGTACCAAAATCCTAAAATATGTCATAACTCAATCTTAATCCTAGGGCAGGCTCGCAGTAGTACAGATAAGCTCAAGTACTACCACGACTTCGCATTAATAACAAAGACTGGCCTGCATGGGCCACCACTAAAAACGTGTCACGACCCGCACCCGGATATACGGGTACGAATACGTGGGCCACTCCCAGCCTACACTGCAGTATCGACGGTAGAGCGCTGTCAAGTATACTAAACTAACTACAACATCTAAAGATCCATAACTAGAAATGTACTCATGTCACATCACGAAAACTAAGAAAGATAAGACAAGAAATAATAACAATATCACTAGAACAACTAGAATCTACAATGATTATAAGACAGGAAAATAAAGAAGGAACAACAAGACTAACTAAGGATAACTACCAGGCAACTCACATAGAAGAATAGTGAGATCCACCTCATCTAGCAACATCATGAAGTCCAATAATGAGGGCACAACTACTCCTAAAATTTTGTCAACATATCCAGTCAGGATGGAACGAGTACATAAATCTCATAACAGATCTCAAGATAGAATAAAAGTCATAAGACTGTAAATAGAGCATATACAATAAAATTATGGAGTGTACATATATGTATCATGGCACGGTAAGCTGTAGAACTAGAGCTAGAACAGGAAAGTAGAACTGATCATGGTATGTACACAAATCAGGGTAAGCCATCTATCCAATGTGTGTGAGTAGTAGTTTCAACTTGTGATCGGCTTGGGCACCGGTAAGTAACTGGTCTGGCTAGTCATAAGTGCGGTATATGACTAACACTGTTCGGGAATACAAGATGAATTTGATCACAGGCATACGCTACTACTCCTCCACCCCCAACTGGTAGAATGGATCCAAACAGGACACGTCACTACACGAGATTCTACGAGAAGGGAGCAAGTCTTCTCTAGAATCGGTGACCACATATTGCGTAAGAGCTACAAGGGAGCTTGCACAATACATTCCAAGCTAACAAGGAGCAACATCTCTCGTCGAGATCCAGGAATACCAATCCATGAGAACCATGTGTCAGGAATAAGTATGTCTATACTAAGTACATGAATCATAACAGTTATCATAACTTGGAAAAAAGTTATCAGAGACTGTACTCGCCTGTGATCTGGTAGAATATGTCAACTGAGTCCTAGAACGGTGCCTCGAGGACCTATAGATAACAAGACGTATCAATACTATGTTTAGGAAGTAAAGTCAAATCAAATTAAATCCTATTATGTCATTCTAGGTCAAGATCAGTCTAGTTAGGTCAACATTGGTCATAGGAGAACATTAGAAGTCAACACATATTCGAGTCCATCTTGAACTCTGAAACCCATATCTTGGCCGTAGGCCAATATCTTAATTTACCCTTTCACTAAATCGACTCACTCACAAACCCTCTCTAATTTGATTTCCTACATTCCCTTCTCCTTATTCTTCTTCTTATTCTTCTTCTCCTTATTCTCCTTCTCCTTCTCCTGATTCTTCGTCTCCTTCTCCTTATTCTCCGTCTCCTTCTCCTCTCCTATTCTCCGTCTTATTCTTCTTCTTATTCTTCTTCTCCTTATTCATTCTCCTTATTCTCCGTCTCCTTCTCCTTCTTCTTATTCTCCATCTTATTCTTCTTCTTATTCTTCTTCTTCTTATTCTCCTCTTATTCTTCTTCTTATTCTTCTTCTCCTTATTCTCCTTCTCCTTCTCCTATTCTCTGTCTCCTTCTCCTTATTCTCCGTCTATTCTCCGTCTCCTTCTCCTTATTCTCCGTCTATTCTCCGTCTCCTTCTTCTTATTCTCCTCTTATTCTCCGTCTCATTCTCTTTATTCTCCGTCTTATTCTCCTTATTCTCCGTCTTCTGTTGCTCCTACTGCTATTCCGGCTAACGCTGCTGCTGCCAGTGCTATGGCTAATGCTGTTGCTCTGCTGTTATGGCTAATGCTGCTGCTGCTGCTACTTCTTATTCTCTTCATTCCCTCCTTCTATATATATATATATATATATATATATATATATATTATATATATATATATATAAATATATATATATATATATATATATATATATATATTTTATCTAACATCTAGCATATATATATATATATATATTATAGATATATATATATATAGCTAGATGTTTAGATAAATATATAGATATATATATATATATCTATATATTTATCTAAACATCTAGCTATATATATATTATATATATATATCTATATATATATATATATATTATAATATATATATATATATATATATATATATATATATATATATATATATACTCTCAAACACACAACACATCTATATAGATATATATATATAATATATATATTATAATATATTATAACAATATATAT